>VUJU01000897.1:0-26481 GCA_009835225.1 Aphis craccivora
AAACTCACATATTATAAATAACTAAAGTGCATAATAATTTGGTATGTTATTTAAAATAATTATGAATTTAAATTATATATTTAAAAACTATGTATACAATGGAAATGTGATAAATCATGCTTTAAATTAATATTACTATAGTTATAACAACTAAAATTTGACTGGGTTTAATCTAACATTATTAAAAAAAAATTGTATTACTAAAATCAGCTTGTAAAATATTTGAATAAACCATTTTATTTTATTTCATTATATGTTACGAAATTTGAGTAAAGAGTGACCTTTTTATTCTGAATTAATTTATTGTATGTTTCCCGGCAAACGAAATTCAGTTGAACAAAAGATAATGTCATGATGTTAAAATCAAAATAAAATATTATGGTACCTACCTACTATTATTTGTAAAATTATATGTTTTGTTGATAAATGTACAATAATTAATATCATCTTTTGATTATTGTATGGTTGAAATAATTAATATTAAATACCATCGAGTTCCTAAATTTTAGTTATCATTTATTATATTTTAATACATTTCATAATCTAAATGGATAGAACTAATTGAGTTTAACACCAAATCATGACCCAAAAAGTTCCATGTGTCGGTTTTAAACCTTTTATAAATCTATAATACTTATTAAATAGAGCATCTAAATAGTTTTTTTTTTTGCGATTCTGAACCATGATAGATCATTATCCATAAATAACTAAATGCATACTACGTATCAAAAAAATGGATTTAGAACCTTATATAGTTCAGAGATCACAAGCTATTATATTATAATATTACCTCTGTATACGTATTTTAAACTAAACGTTTTATAAAAATAATAATTATTATCTACCTATTGTGTAAACATATTGTAATGCTTACCTATATTTTGTTATCTTCTCTATAGTTTCAAACAGTATATAGTATACGATAGTACTCACGGCAGCAAATACTGTTTTCCCGATTTAAATATACGTGATTTATGAGTCGAAACACCTTCACTATATTATTCATATTGAATATAATATTTACTTATATAAGATAGAGGCATATATCAGAGACAATCTGAAAACTCGATATAGATATGCGTAAATTTGTTGTAATCACTCCTCCACTGAACACGGAACACGTGTATGTAACGTTGCGGACAATTTATGTTATAGTATGGGTTACACTGTCGAAAGTGTGAATTTAGGCACTATATAATAGTTAATGACAATATTTCTCATATACACGGAATACAGTTGATTTATGCGATAGCGACACGGAAATAATGTTTTGAACAGGATTCTCAGCCAATATATAAGCTAGTACTCGTATTATGTAAGCCAATAACATTATCGTTTCCGAGCTTTATCAGCCATTACTGGGTACAAAAGCCTCGGGAGCCGAAAATTTTGATATGATTATATATATATATATATATAAATTATATTGCATACTATTACGCACAAGCGCATGTGCATTGTACTCGCTGTTAGTACGCTCGCAAATGAATTTAGCTCGAAAATCGGGTCACAGCGTGCACAATCACTATACGTCAATTTTATATTGTACTTTATGTGCTAAATATTATTAATCTATCAAAACGTCAAAACTAAAATTATATTATAATTATGGTTAATACAGACTACAGTTTGTACTGTTGGTTAAATAAAAAACAAAGATTACTGAAATGAGACTGATTATGCACTTTGCACGATTGCGTGAATTATTCGAGATAATAAGCCGAAGCCACCGTATACGGTGCCAGTATAGTTAGTCATTTTTGAAAATCAATTCAATAAGCTACGATCATTTGATCGGGAGTTGAATCACATTGGTTGTTGAAAGTTATAATATTTTATATTTTATTGAACCACGATCTTGCAATATTTAACAAGTATACAAACATAATGTTATAAAATCAGTCGTAAATATTTCTACGATATGAAGTTATAATAATTTATACATTTTTTTCTTGTTTGTTATTAATTATAGAACTAATTTTTATCTCGGTTACGGAGCTCTAATTATAAGTAAATATTTTGTTACGAGAAAACGTTGTTAGGTAAACATGCTTTTGCAAACATTTTATTTTCATTAGACGGTTTGATTTTGGTCTTATATTATTTTACATAAAGTATTTTCTCTTGGTCAACAATTGGCCGACATAGTAACAAATGTGATAATAATCCTCTTGCTTTTGCGTTTCAAGTGGAGTGTTAGGATTAAGGACATTTTTTCTTCTGTTCTTTGTCACGATATTATCTTTTTCAAAATCAACTTAGTCGACATAATGTAACATGCTATGTGGGACACTATTATGTCATTATACTACGCGTATATAAGTGACTTTGAAACAGGGATTGTCCACACTTATTGCTGACTTAATAACATCGATCATTCCAACACATAATCCAAGTACCTCATCTATGCTATACGCCGTTACTACCATTTTAGAAATATCTTGTTCGTGGTTGGAATCTGATTTACCAATTTTTGAGCCAAATTTCTAAAAATCAAAATAACTGTTAGATATATTCAATTTTTTTTTTATGTATTTTTAAATTAACAATAGATTAAAAAATCGAGAGAGAGAGAGGGGGGTGTTAAAAATATTAACAAGGAATTTCGAAAAGTAAGTACATGAACACCTCAACGAAAGTATTATGAACTTCATAGTAGCAATTACAAATTTTTAAATATTATTATGCTAGTCGTAAAAATATTATTATGACTTACCCCATTATTTAGTATACAATGAATATTATTCAGCGAAATAATTTGGAATGATAAAAACGGGTTTAAAAAACAATTATAAAGAGCATAGGAGGTCCGAAGATTGTCTATAATATAGGTCACTATTAATAATCATAAAATTAATTTATTTTTGTTATATTACCCTCTGGCTCAAAATCTTAATACTTGGATTAATACCTACTATTACCAAGTGGCACTATTACACACGAATAAAAATTTACGAGTAGGTATATAATATTATACTTCGTTTTATCATCATGTATATAGACTAGGCATAGAGTCATTATTTTTATTTGGATGCACACTAAACGATTAGTTTATCTTTGATTAATACAGTTTGAATTTTTATTTTTAATGAATAGGTGTATACTCATAATTACGTGAACTCTTAGTAAATTACCTCTAGATCGTATTCATATACTATGTAGAAACCACATAAGAAAAGCTTGAAATTATTATTTTTTATGATATACATTTTTAATGAACATTTTTATTTTTTATTTTTTGGTTTAAATCATTGTTGAGACAATGCAATATAAGTAATATTAATATTTCCTAATAAAATTTATAAATTAAAATATTTTATTGTTAAAAACCATCTCAATTTATCCATCATCTATTTGTTTAAAAGAGAACGATGGTTGCTCGAATTTTATGAATACAAATTATTTATATTCTACAGTATTAAAGATACAGTCTACACGTTTACAGAACCAAACTATCATCAAAACTAATTTTAATAAACATCAAATACAAATTAAAATTCAATTATGATTTCAAATAACAGTTAATAAAAATATTAATTACATAATAATGGTTTGTCAAAAATAATTATTATTTGCATGAACCGTTATTATACTATTGTGTAAGTAATAGGTACTGTTTAAAATAATTTGTTCTCTTTTATATTCCAAAACTACCGGCAAATATATCATTTTTTCAGTGAAATATTTTGATTATTTTAAATTTATCTTATTTATCTAAAAGCTATGACTTACCATTGTCGTTGAAACCAACAATGAACAAGTCTTTATCAGTATATTGTATAGTGTTTCATAGTTCTAATTATAGTCCTGTCAATTCATCTTAAAACCTGGGCAAAATTGCAAAACAGGCTTTTCCAACGGTTTTCTTCTCTTAAATATGTCCTTATTATTATATCAAAAATCCAACCACAGGAAATAAGTGGAATAAGTCTTTATAAGAATAATTTTTTGCTTGAGCTACTTTTTCAGTAAACATTCGATGACAAAGCTCGCTAATTGATTGAATTGTCTTCCGTCCAAATAATATTAAATAGCCTTATTTTTGGCATTTGCAATCTCTAAATGTGTACGTTCATCAGAATTGAATATTTTTGATATTGATTATAGTTCTTGATCATGCTTTAGATTTTCCAATACTAAATATACTTGAAGTTGTATCATATCTAGTAAAGACGTGTATAAATAGTAGACATTTAAAAATGTCATTACCTAGTCGACGATGTATTACCTAGTGAAATCTGTATATCAATTATATCATAAAGTGGATTCTTAGATGAACTACGAGTTATACCACTGCGGAAATATAATTTAAATTTATAATTCTTAGCTTGATATAAAAGTAGAATTAATAAATTAGTATCTTCTCCTACAAAAGTTGTATTACAGTTTTTAAACGACAATAGGTTAGGTTAGGAATTATTTACAATAGAAAAATCAGCATCTCCAGAAACATGGTAATATACTGTACAACAACATTTCATCAATTAACAAACTTATGCATTGTTTCTGAGTTAAAAATTCTGACGTTAACATCAGAACTGGCTGTAACTCCAGTTCAATTAATGTTCATAAGTTGTAATCAATTGAGCCTAGAAGTAGAAACTACAGATTTCAGACATGATTGAAGACAATTTCTCCAGGACTTTATGATAATCGTTGTTATCCCTAGTTATTCTTGATTCTCCAATATCTTTGTGTTGATGGCTCGTTGTAAATGATACTTTAAAAAAGTCTTGCATCGCCAAATTACAATTAGAGTATATAAGCATAAAAAGTAGCCACGTAGCTATTTCAACTTCTGAAAATCCCTATGGTTTTAAGATATCGCATTAAAACCCGTTCTATGACAAAATCTGCACCAAGCCCAGCCCAATTGCGATCACTTTTTCTAATAATATGAAATCCATTTTTACATAATTCATAGACTTGGGGATTTTGGACAGATAATACGAGCGTATTTTGTAAATATAGATATGCTGATTTTAAATAATTGATGACTAGATGTAGCTAAAATTGGAAGACTTAACTTTTTTATTTGTTTAAAATATCAATAACATACCTATTCTAAAAGGAGATAAGTAAAATATACTGACAACGGTGATAATACACAACTTTCGGGTTGCTTAGAAACAACATGATATAAAATTAAACAATTATATTTTATAATAATATATATTATTAAATAATGAATGTTTTAATATCTGAAATAAGACGTAAAATTAATAATTTGTTATTTTGATTAATTCACAAAAACGTATGAATATAATATGAATATAATTATAGAATGAATAAAAAAAACACATTACCTTTATTTATACTTAGGTAGGCAATTTCTTGTGATTGGATTTTGGCGGAGTTTTGATATTTTAATAAGGACATGTTTAAGAGTAGAATTTCGTTGAAAAACCTTGTGTTGCAGTTTTGCTCAGGTCTTACCATATTTTTAATTATATTGACTAGACTATTATGACAGTTTGTGTGTAATATAAAATTATATAATATTAATATATCTATAGATGATCTTTTATTTCGTATTAATAATATCGTATTAAATAATTTATTTATATATTATTATATATTTATAAGTTATAATAAACTAAAAATATATTAAATATCAAAGAAGAAAATATTCAGAATTCAGAACTCAACGGTAATTTTTTATCAAGTGATAAATTGTTTACGGTAATATGCTTAGTAATTTATTAGGACATTTTTTCCTTATTTCTTATTTTTTATTCCATATATTTACATTCATTTTACATAAATTTGTAATTTCAAATTCAAATATCAACGATTTTATAAGAATTTAAAACACTTAATATGTTTTCAAGATTATAATCTTTAAGATTAGAATTATAACTTTCCATAGTTTTAATGTAGTTTAAATCTATATGAAAGATATACTTAGATAATAATAATCCTTTTAAATTTTTATAAAAGTTAAAGTCATTTTAATTTGCAAAACTTTAAAAAGTAATTTTTAATTCGTATATTTCAGTAATTTTTTATTTTAGAATATGAATGGAGCAATGCATTTGATTTTACAACAATTTTTTTTCTTAATAGACCTTTGAATTTTAAATTTGAATGAAGTTCAGTTATTTTAAAATAATGATTTCAATTACTTTTTTGTAGGTAATTTAAAAATATTTTTGTGGTGATTTAAAACTTTTAAGTATTATTATATTTGGCATACAATGATATTTTTAAAATATTTGTGTTAATTTAATTCTTCCGCTCATTTATAATTCATATCCCATATTACTAATAATAAAATAATGAATTCCTATAATAATAGCAATATAATAATTATACGATAACGAGCAATGACTGACAATCCATTTACTCTCAGGATCTTCATTTATATGCAGTAGTATGCATTATTAAATTTAAATTTAACACGTCCATTACAGTGACCTACCCAATGACGAGGTTAAAGACTAATTTATTAGGTTAACTTAATCTAACCTAATCTACATCAGAACGTTAAGTAACTTTCTACTTTTTTATAATTTAATATTATAAAGTTTTTAGCATAAAATTTGATTATCGTTCAAATTCTTATCTGAGTAGCAAGTTAGCCTATAGCTGTTATTATACAGCTTAACTTATAGGTTTAACTTCACACCTCTCAACCACTGACCTTTCGAAGCTTCTACACAAATGCAGCAGGGTTGATGGAACCAATTTAATAATTTTTTTTTCCATAATGATCTGTTCTTTTTTGAAGTATAATCAAATCTCACTTTATGAAAGTCCTTAAAGTGTCGGATCCAAATTATGTTGCATCGGCGGTATATTTATGTTTCTGATTTTAATCATTTTTTTTAAGTTGATCGTAAAAGTTACAATGTTATACAATGTAAGAAACAATTCAAGTTAAATAATTCTCATCAAGTTATACAAAATAATATATATATTATACAAAAAGTTCGTTGGGTAAACCATAAAATTGACTATTAAGAACTATTATTTTGCTATTAATTAGCATATTATTTTGTAACTGTTAACTTGTGAACTAGAGATGATTTTTTTTTCTTTTTTTAATATTTAACAAAGTTAATAAATACTGCTCTCTTATAAAATTTGGTATTTGTAACTTTTGTTATTGATAAAAACATTCATAGATAGTTTCTGAAATAAATATATATATCTAATTATTGGTATATGTAGTTAGTAATTTAATTTAAAATATAACTGATACTAATTTTAATTGTTCTATGGTAATTAGGTTACTATGTGCATAGATACTAATTAGTAAGCTAAACAATAAATAACATGCTATTATATTCAATATAATTGTGGAATTTTAATATTATTTTGAATACATATAAATCAACTATCGTAAACATGCACTTAAAAATAATCGCTTATGAAAATATGATAGCAGTGATCTTAATGTATTTTTCAGATTATTTTTACCACGACTTGAATTATATTTGAACTAACTTTATAATTACAAATAAAATATCATCAAAAACGAATTTCACTTATAGTTTTCTAAGAAAACAAACGCTATGTGAGTAAGAAATATATATAAAAATTATATCGGCAAATCAATATTCCAATCACGGCAATAGTGTATAAAGGAAACTAAACTTGGGGAATTTCGTAAAGAAGAAAACAGTCACAGAGTTTTATATATATATATGTGTGTGTGTGTACTTTCGGGATGGCGCGATGATATTATATTCACCCCAGAGGCAATCGCATGGATTTATTATTATTATTTTTTTTTTATATTTTCATGCGTGTTGTCAGTCGTCACTTCTTCAATTCTCACCGCGTCGGGAGCATCGTGTACAGTACGACAGCAGGGGAGTGAATGAGGATATTATATGCTGGGTTTTATGTATGCAATGCGCGTGCAGAGCACGAGTAAACAAAGTGAAAAATAAATAATATTATCGCCGGTCGTCGATGATGAAAATAAATGTCTTCCGGACATGATGGCTTATATTTGGCATTTTCTCATGACATCGCAAATTCATAGTTACCCAAAAGTTATATTTTAAATATGCGTGAACTAATAGTGTTGGAGTTAATGACATATACCGGCTGTTGCTATACTTCAATTCAAAAAACTTCACTAACTCCTACCCTATATCGCTATCGTTATCGACCAGAGAATTATCCGTAAAGTTTCGTTGTAAATTTAATCGCTTCAAAGTGGACACATTAAAATGTAGATACAATCCTATATCTCGTATAATACTAATATGTACACTGCAAAGTTTCTACAAGTGTATACGCATAATTAGAGATAATCAATTTTTATATATACGCCAATAAATTGACCGATTAATTATTATAAATTATTGCTTAGTAATTTAATTTGTGCTTTGCTCGTTAAGTACGTCTATATACCAGCTTTTTATAATAAATAATAATTAATAACTAATTAAATCGCATAAACTTGTAATGACTTTGATTGACAACTACTAAATGTAATGTCCAACCATTTTATCATCGCTTTACCGAGCAGAAAATATTTTATTTTTTTCGATTTGAATAATATCTATTAATAATTAAAATAGCACTAGGTGCCTATTATTTTTTTTATAAAATGTTTTAAATTTCATACATTTAATGCAAATAATATTTTTATTGTGTAGCGGTTAAAATTATTTGCAATTTATTCTGGTGGATACATCAACACAACAGTTAAGTATTATTTTGTTATTAAAAGTATAATGTGGTATAAATTAAACCTTTTTATATGTTTTTTTTGAAATCAATATAAATATATATTTTCAAGGATTATTTATGAAAAAACAATTTATTTATTAGTTTTGAAATGTTATTTTTTAAAATTAAATAATTTCCGTTTAAACAAAAACAGACATTGATAAAATACCTAAGTAGCTCGTAATATTTTATACATTTACATATTATTTAATTAAGTTTTTTCTGTAATTCCGAAGAAATGTTTTTTTGTTTTCGTGTATGTTCAAAAAGTTATGAGCCTATAAAATACAGAACTCAAAGAAAAACATTTTGTATACATTGCATATTTTGTACCCCGTTTTCATCCATCTTAAAATATTAAAATATATGTATTTAAAAAAAACTAAATATAAATATCGGTAATATCTTCAAAAATTCTAAGTATATAGTGCAAATCCTTACTTAATAAGTTAACAGAAAAGTAATATTTCATAAATGTCATTCAATTGCAGGTATATTTTTACATTGGTATAAGATATGTAATATAATTGTAAAATATTTATTATTATAAAAACTTACTAATTTTAGTTGAAAATAAGTAAGTATAATGTGTCATATAGTATGTATACTGTATAGTTTATGTTCAGTAATGAATTATATCGATTCACAACGTTATTTATAGTTTATTGCTTATAATACATTAATACTTATACATCATATTTGAATACCTGTACCTATAATCTACCTCTAATTGATACCTAATTTCGGTATTGTACGATTATTTCAACATTTGAATATTACCTAAAAACGTTTAATTGGCATATTCATTGATCGAATTTTATTAAGTTTTCAAAATGTTAGTTATTCATAATATATTTTATAGATAAGTAAAATTTTAGATTCAAAATATTAATTTGAAATTTAGTGTTAATATTTATTAAGAATAAATAACATTATTGAAATTATTTTTTATATGTATACAAGTACATTTACTAATCATCACTGGAGAAAATATTATATTATATTTAGATCCATGTATTATTATTTCAATCATAATTTATTTTCGAGATAATATGTGTGGGTATCAAAAAAAAATATTAAACGAAAATATACAAAATAAATAAAAATGCAACTGTTGGCTTAATTAAAAAATATTATTTTCGTCGTGTTAACACACGCACACGCAAAAATATTTATATATAATTTTAACTGTGCACAATATGAAATAGTATTTTCAAACTTTTCAGAGCTCGTTGGCTTTATGCCATTTAATAATATAGCTCCCAAAATTGCTTGTGCAAATTGTTGTTCACTAAAACGAGAAGACGCGTTTACAAAAACGTGTAGAGCTTTCCTATTATAAGCAATATAAGTCAACGACAATACAAACACTGGAGTCTGGGCTTTACACATATTCTATTATAGGTCATTATACCCATTAGTTTATTTCTTTTTTCTAATATCGGCCTCAATACTTCGTAGTATCTACAGGTAATAATATATAGTACGAAAGCTCTATCTCGGTACGTTTATCTGTTAATAATAATATGTGACAAAAATATATTTTATTATTTTTAGAATATGATATAAACTGGAATGCCACAATAACAAATTTGCACCCTTGATTACTTGGTATAAGCAACCAATAATAACAAAAAAATATTAAAATAATATGGTAATGCCATCACTGCAATTTGAATATAATGAATAAAAAATAATTATTAATATAGTATAATAGTGTAATATAGTCATTATAGTTGGAAACTTATCCGATAGCTCTTAGGTATACATCATAATACTTGTGTAAGCTTTAAATATTTAAATTAAAAAAAGAGAGACTATCACTACTACTGTGTAATAGATTTCGATTATACCTTATCATTAAATAGTTTACTATGGTAATCGTAGTGGATATATTAAATTATAATTAAATAACAATAATTATAGTATATGAAAAAACTGTTCTAAGCTAAAGAGACTGGATTAGTGGAATAATATTTTTGATTAGTTTATATTTTATTATTATTATTATTATAGTATAATCTTAATATCTGTTTATGCCCTTAATAATATGCGATTAAAAGCCATATTGATATTAAAATTACAATTTATATACGTTTTTAAACTCAAAATAATCTTCAAGTTTTAAGACAGATTAAGTAATTAAGTATTAATAATAGTATCGATTCATATAATTTATATGTAATGTTTATTATTAAAAAAAAAAAAAAAAACGATCAACTTCAATCATAATAATAAAATACTATAAAAACTAAGAACAAAATTAAACAGCTATAAATTAATAATTTAATTTTGGGTTTATATATATTTTAATATTATAAACCAAATATACATTTATAATCATATATAGGTATTTATTATTATACAAAGTGTTTTGATTACTTAACTTTCTAGTTTTAGATTCTGAGCGGAACGAGGAATATATTGATTTTATAATGATATATATTTTTTTTTTCTGCATGACGTGCCTGGGGACATCTTTTGAGGCATATCTAAGATTTGAAAATTTAATACAAGATTTCTCATAGATTTTTCTACTTTTATCAAAAAAAAAAAAAAAACTTTACCGATTAGAGTCAAATAAATTTTTTATAAGAGTTTGAAGTTAGTCATTGGTTATTTACCCGTAAATTAATAAATTATTATAGCACAATTTTCTTATTTTATTGTAATTCATAAATATATTTACCCTAGAGACTTGAAACTTTCACCAAATGTTTATTTTATAATTTTTTGTACTTAAAAATATTTTTATTCGTTTTAAGCGTTTTTAAAGATATTTGGCATTTTCATTTTTTTTTTTTAGTTTATTTTTCGAATATCAACAAAAAAATTTTGTTGGGTCTAAAAGCTTGAAATTTTAAAATAAAGTTCTTCATAAATTGTTATAATATTAATTATTAATAAAAAAAAAAAAAAAATAGGCTACCATATTATAAATAGTAATATAAATATCCATGTCTTCCAAACCATCTCTGTTCAGTATCATTTTTCGTATACATTAATATTAGATCATTGAATTCAAATTTAATACCTTCCATTTCAGTACCTAACTCACTTTTAACGTACTGTACAGCAGAGCGGTAATCTACAGGGATATTATTAAATTGTTTAATATTTATTATTTTATATTAATAACCATGATTAGTTGATTAATTCAAATATTTTAATGAATTATTTACTAATTTCCATCGTATATTTTAATATGTAAATTATAAATAGCAGTGAACTTTTTTTTAAAAGTTTAAGCAGATAAAAATGAGTGTTTATGAGGACGAACACTTTCAATATATTAGAGTTATTATATTGAAAAAAACTAGAACCATTTTTTCCATAAAATACTGTACAATACTTAACTGTGAAATGTCTAAACATTTAGTAGAAATACACGAAATGTACACATTATATATTATACTATGTTTATTTAGTAAGTTTTGTGGCGTTGGTTATATATATATATATATATATAATGTATAGTGGTTGGCCTATTGTTAAAACTAGCGCAGTATTTGAGGGGATTTTAGGCCATCAACATTATTTACATTGTACACTTATAGGTCATGAACTCATGGCCTATCCGTTTCAAAATGAGTATGGGTCACTCTGTGTAAACAAAAACTAACCGTATTTTTGGTTTCATCCTATAGCGTTGTATTTAAAAGCGAAAACACCACAGCATACGCAATACGCCTCACGTATTGGTACGTGAGCCGTACCATCTTGTAGTTTTTAAAATTCTAAATACACTTGAAACATTAACTTTTAAAAACAATAATATACACAATTCCATAAGTTTAAAAACTGATATACACAGTATTATAGACAACAAATGTAGGGCTTACGCCATTTATTATAGCTTATTAATAAATAATAATAATAAATCTAACTTATTAATTTAATATTTTCAATTTTCAATCTAATTTACGAATATTTTCATAATAGCTATTTATAATAACTATAAATACCTATTACTCATATATTGAGAAGTTTAACATGTTAAACTATTTCTTGTTTAAAAACTTTAGTGAATAATAATGCAATAAAGTGCTTTCATGTATAATAAAATTTGAAAATTTAAGTATTGGTAGTTAGTATATAGGTGCATAAGTAAAACGTTATAACTTATATACAGGTATATCGTTTAAATATACATATTTAATAATTCATCAATTTATTTCAGTTATGACTTATGAACTATGTAAAATGTATATTATATAGTCGTTATAAGAGCTTTCTTGAAACGGTAATATCGTAAAAATATGCAATAAACTCGAACGGATACCACCGGCCGTAACTGCAAGACTTCATGGCGTATACGCATTTACATAGGTTTTTCTAATGTTAGTATCTATAGTACATGCACGTTCCACCTGCGTTTTAGTGAATATAATACGTATAATAGAGTAACTACCACGAAGTAGTAAAAACTTGCTCGTTTCAACTTCTATATATTATATAATTTTTAATACTTCGCGAACATAAAAAAAAATTAATATGATAAATACTACGAACGTTCAATTAAAAGACACTTTGTAATGACTTTTTTTCATAATTGCAGAATATAATATTTTACTGTGCAGCATAGGTAATCAAAATAATAATCTTTATAACTATCCAACTTTTGTAACCATTAACATTGATCCTCCGAATAAAACGTTAAACTTGTTAATCAAATTATACATACGAATAACAATAAAATTTGTTACATTTTAAAATACCACAGATTTTATTTGTAACTTTTGAAAAGTACACCTTTTAGTTTTTTAGTTTTTAACGTTTAACATAATGGGTAAATTAATTATTATTATCTTTAAATGTTCTACTTCTAATATTATTTGTACCATAAAATACAGAATAGTATATTGTGAAAAAATTATTATTTAAAAAAAAAATATATCGTAAAAAAAAGTATTGAATACTACGTGTATATAAGATGCACTTTGTTCATAGTGTCACAAGGTGAAGTGTAATTATCTGCATTGTAGAAGTAACCAGATTATTGAATTTGAAAAAAAAATAGTTAGTAAATAATAAATTAATAATATATTTATTTTAATTAAAACCACTTTTAAGAATTTCATGCGTTTTAATTACTCAAAGACTATTTCATTGAAATCGATATGATAAATTTAAAATTAAAAAAAAATTAGATGCAAATAAATAACTTTTAAAAAAACATATCGTTTTCATTCTAACAAAAAAAAAAAAATAAAAAACTAAGTACAACTGCAGTTACTTATAAAGTAAGTAAAGTTGAAAATTTTAAATATCAAAATTTGAATAAATACGTGGTTATAGAAACAAAAATGGTGAACAAGCATGTGTACTCTATATACAGAAGAGGCACACTGTCAACGAGATAATATTAAACACAGGAAAGACATTAACGATGTTCCGCGATGACTGGCATTTAAACAGATGCCACTGCGCAATCTTTTACGGCCGTCGAGTAATATCCTAAAATAAACGACCTTGCTGCAGCTGAGATGTTATTATTTTTGTATTATTATTAATATTGATCACCGTTGGAGTCGGTTATTATTATGATAAAAAAAAAAAAAAAAAAAATTCGCACGTAACGTTTGTTGGTAAATATTAAATAATGCAATATATTATGCAGGTACAGCGGAAAGACGGAAATGACAGTGTAGGTTTTGACAACAAAAAAGTCATGACTCGTCTAACTCTATGGATGTTTCGAAACGAAAACTTAAACGAAAATCGCATAATTTCGGTATGGTTTTCATAATAGTAAATAACACATTTAAATCGAATACTCCGCGATCGAAATAGTTATAATATAGTCGCAGTAGCATGCCGTGATGTTTCTTATACAATACTATAACAACAGCGTAACTGCAGTTCATAAAGTCATCGATGACATTGTGGTAATTTGTATTATAATAGATATTAACAAATTACATCATATTTTCTTTATTGTTATACTTACTATTATTATTATGATGTGACGTGTATGGTTTGTATCTGCGACACAATATTATTAGACATTTAACATAATTGTTTTCTTTTTATAATCGTTCTTGTCTGATAATATTTTTCTCCTCCTATAATGCTATTGAAAATGACAAAAAAAAAAAAAAAATAATAATAATTTTAAATATAAAGCAGCTAAAATAGTTTTTAGTTTTAAGTGTTATTCTGCAGTCGGTTGTCGCGTATATGTAATACATTTTTTAGAACACGACAAAGGTTATAATACGGTTTACCAGAAAATGGGGACCCACGACATTGGTGTAGCTAAATTGCCTAACCATAACGCCGTGTGATCAAATTATGACCATCACTAATGATGACAGGTTGGATCACTTGCGTATTTATTCTATTAAATTATGACACAGATGTACCAAAATATTAGATCCTAAATATAATGTCAACTCTAAAGCCACTTCGTTACCTATATTCGACTTCTTGTAACACTATACCATACAAAAACTTTTTTTTTTATAAACATAACATTATACCTTTAATTACGACAACAATATAATTTAATGTAATTTCACATTTTCCGACTCTAAATCAATTTGTATGTTCGTGTACTTACATAATATTTTGCGTACCTTTATATAAAAGCTTACTGATGTCGGTCATTGGACTGCTGTTAATAGAATGGATAAAAATTAAATGGTTTTTGCTGAATGAAATTGATGAATATTCACCTAAAGGAATATATTTATTTTAATTTAACTAACACAATAGGTTTAATAAATATTATGTTTTTTAATCCCAATGATACCGATAGTCATTATCATCGTTATTCATTTACATTAAAATAAAAACACAATCATCAACAAATCAGATTATTCATACAATAATTTACATTATAAAGAAGTGTGCATTACATAGATATGAATAAATTTAATTAATACTTATTATATATGTACATGTTAATCAATTTTTTTCGTGAAGTGAAAAACATTAATTTTTTTTTTTTATTATTAAAATATTAATTACAAATTATAACTAATATTAATATATATTACCAAATGTTTTTTTTTTTTTTGGATTATCTATTTATACAATATTAAAATACATTATATATATTTATATTTTAAATGTATAGTGTTAAGTCCAGGAAAAAAAACGTAAAATAATATTCTAACCATTTTAATTGTTAAAAATTGTTATTTTTATATTTTATTGTAACATTTGTTTTAAAAATAAAAAAAAGACTTTTTCGCCGTAAAAAAAAAATAAGTATACTAAGTAGAAAAATATAAGGTTAAGTTTAATTCTATGGAAAACGATTAATACGTTGTAGTTTGGGCAAAAATTTTAGGATAATCAAACGACGTAATAATCATATAATCATCATATTATCAATGTTTGGGTTAAAGTAACCTAACCTAACTCTTTGGTTCCCCTTCATGTAGTAAATTGGAAGAAATGCGAATTATTATCTATCGTGTCACTTTCAAATATGAATCTATAGTCGATAGTGGTTAATAGTTGGACGAAAATTAGCTTATTAATAATAGTTGCTTAGTATTAGTTTAAAATTCATAAATCACTTCCATGAAATGGAAATTATAAAGAAAAAAAGATACTATGAAAAACCGAGCACTTTTTTAGTACACATTTATACATTTTCCTCACTGGTAGGTAGGTTATACATGTCTAAGTGTATTCGCAGTGTTTATTTTATGATGTTTGCACATAACGACCGTTAACACTATACATAATATATATTTTGCCCTTTACAAACAGCGCGGAAGAAAAATTTGAATAGTTCAGTTTGTACTCCTCATCCTTTCCATTCTCACAAAGCTCTTGCCGGCCGTGCAACCCGAAAAACCAACAAACGGTAAATACTTGCGTGATTAATTTTATATTCATGAACATTTTTTTTTTCTAATACTATAATCATAAGAAAACGTAGTGTCGTTTTGAATACCGAAATACGAGTAGTTTTTGGTGTACACATTTATTATAAACGCGACGATGAACGTTTCTGGAATTTTCTCGCCCGTTTTTGTGTTCCTTTATAAGTATTCAGGACATAATTTTATTTTATGTTTATAATTTAATAGCTCATTTTGTGTGTCACGAAATATAATTATTAGTTTCTAAATAAATAAATAAACAATATAAAATAATAGTAGTGCAATACAAATTACATAATTAACTGGGTAGTTAAAAGTAGAATTACTCAAAAGTATAGAATAAGACTTACTTTTTTAAACTAAACACGAAATGTCTTTAATTATTTTAAAATATTGAATTATTGTAGCTATATACTAGTATAGGCTATATACAATAATTTGGTGATAATCCAGTTTAAAGAAAATGATTACTTTAAGAAAAATTAAGAAATTTAGAAAAGCCACCTGACGTCATTTGGCTCGGCTTATCGTAATTGCCTATCTTATACGTGTAAAAGTTGATCGCTTCATATAAAGATTTACTAACCTAAATATTTTATTTTTGAAATTTATTTTACGTATAAATGTTGGATTTCATGTGTTGAAGACGATAAAAAATTTTTTTTTAATATTAAACATCTTAAAAAAAGATACTTAAAATACTAAACGTTATATCAACACATTATATTACACATTTATACGTAAAATAAATTTCATAAATAAAATTTTTAGATTAGTAAATTTTTGTATGAAGCGATGAACTTTTACGCGTATAAAATAGAGGCAATCACGATGAGCAGAGACCAATGACGTTAAGTGTCTTTTTTTCAATTCTTCATAATTCATTGAATAATGTGAAGAGAAACGTTTGACTTGTACAATTTGTCTTAGAACTAAACGCTCTTTTCCTCTTCCAAATAAAAAATACTTATTTTTTGTGTTTTGTGTCCCTTTAAGTTAAAATTACATTTTTCAATGGTATGTCTAATTAGAACGGATTTTAGGAAGGTAAATCGATCGTTCTCTTACCATTCAGTTGAATTAGTGAGTAGGTGTGGCCAAATTTAGCTTTTATCGAAATTAAAAAGTACCTATTTTAAAAACATAGTACATTATAAAAAGACAATGTATATACTTAGTTAATCAATGGCATAATATAACATGGTTCTTAATTATATTAAGTTATTAACGATAAATTATTTTATATAACATTTTTTACAATTGTAAATAAGAAAGCATAATATTATAACGAATAATACTACACTATACGATGCTTTTTAAATAATAATAAACGACAAATCGAATAATAGGTAGTGCACTATTAATCCTAATAATTGCCTCCGATCGCTAATAAGATTTCAGTATATTATACTTTCTCGTTAAACATAATTCAATTTTATCAAATATAAAGTATAATAGTACACTGAATTATACTTATTCTATAAGTGACTGAAACACTTTATAGATTGAGAGTTGTTTCGTCTATATTAATATTGTTTCCTAAGTATTCTTTTTTTTTAAATTAAAATTTGTAAATATAACTTAAAATAACGAAGCTCAAACAGACATAAAAAAACTTCAAATAGAAAGCAATACAAAGAATAAAAATAATTAATATTCCTTAAGTTATAGATAATCGCAATTTTATTGAAATATTTTAAAAATTTAGAAATAACAGAAAAGTAGATAGCTGTTCTATAGTACATCACCAGTAATCAATTATTGCTTGAGAAAAACAATTTAGAGTGAAGACCGGTTGGTAAGCTATGTTAATTAATGTGTTTTATGATACATTAATATTCTTGAATAATTTATTTTACTGTTAGAAATATTAATAATACAATAATAGGTTGAATTAACTTTTGCTGAAAAAATTACATTCGAAAATGTTATTTTTATATCAGCTAGTATAACAGCGTATTCCATAATATTATCAATTAAATATACCAATAGAAATTTAATTAATTATTCTGTATACACGCACAGGGACAGATCTAGCATATTTTTATCCGGGGTACATTATAAAATTAGCGCCTTCTCATAATTCAGCTCCCCCTCTATTATGGCAATATTATTTGATAATTTGGCTCCCCGGTTCACCGCTTCCTTAGATCCGGCTCATTTGTACGCTTATATACTTGTACATAATATGTATAAATGTATTATGAGCACATAAACTATCAATAATTGTATAAATAAACATTTTAAATATTGGTATTGTTTTATTAGACTTACATAAGAATTAACATACTTTAATTATATTTTCCAAAGAAGTATAGATAATTCAATAAGCTTGTCGACTTACTGTAGCTAATGGTAACAATGTTAAATGTAATTAATTGTAATTTAACTTGGCCTCTTGTTAGTAATTGAATACCCATGCGTTGTGTGCTTAAAATATTATGTCACTTATTTTATTACGAAGGCAGCTACTTTGAAATTAATTTGTAATGTCAGCGATAAGATATTATATGTGTATTCATTTGCAGATTTAAGTAGATCACGAGTTGGTAAATTTATTTCAAATTTTATATTTACTTGTGTTCTTGCTTATATAATAGATATTGTCTTTTTGGTCTACCGAAGATTAATGCATTTTGTTTGCGGTCTTCTTTAAATTTTGGTTAACCACAATTTTCTGAAATATAATATTATTCTTATTTAAAATTACATTAACATAAATAGAGATGTACAACAATTACCTGTCCAATTAATTTAATCAAATCAATTAATTGTTACATAATATAAGCTGAATATATTAGTTATTTGTCCATTCTTCTATTACCTAGCTTATATTTCGGACTATGGTATGAGTACGAGGAAAAGATTTGAATAAACAGAACGCATACTAAAATTCTAATTTTTTTGGTTGATCAAATTTTCGATTACACGACTACATACTCAGCTATATATATAAAAAAAATTGACGAAATTCATCAAAATAAATGATAATATATAATTGTGTTGTTATAAAACTTTTTATCTCGATTTAGTTATAATTTCTAAATTACTGCAGGCGTTCGTACTATTGTATCGTATACCTTTTAGATTTGTCGAATAAATTAATTTTCCAAACATATGAATGTTTTATATAAAGTATCTACCTATAAACGTTGTGTAATATGCATAATATCAAAACAAATTAACTATCAAAATAACTATTGTATAGTAAATGAAATATTTTAATACTGGTGTCAAAATAAATTATGTTCATTCGCCTATTCTTTTGGGTTGGAAAAATTTTGTTACAAACTATTATATTATTCTATAATATTTTTATTATTATTATTTTTTTTTTAATAAAAATAAATTTTATCTCATACATTGGAAACCTATAAATCATTCTGGTATTTATGTATTTAGAGAAAAGCATTAAAAACGTGTATAATATAGTTAAAAATTATTCTATACAAACAATAATATTAATTTAATTTTTTTTCTCAGAATTAAAAATAATATCTATATTGTTTTATTCCATATGAAATGTATTATACAATTTATACTTACACCACATTTACATTGTATCACTCAAACAATGTTTATAGAAATAAAATGACATTTTTTAAAATTTAATTTCAACTTGGAGATATTTTTATATTTTACGTTCAGAGAGAATAGATATTTTTACAGTAATGAGGGTACGTGTGGGAGAATTCAGAAACCTTGATTTAAGATTAAATATTACCATATTTTTTATCACCATTACAATTTTAAATATTGTTTTGCATAATAATATTATCTGGTTTTCCTGATCTCATTAAAAACACTCTCTACGAGGCCATCGAATAAACCATTACACATATTTTATTTTGAAAACTGATAAAATAAATTACAAGTCCATGCAAAATTATATAAATTTCATAGTAGGCGTAATATTATATATTCATATAGATGAAATAGCTAACAAAAATAAAAATTTTTACTCATATTATAAATGTTGCAATTAGACTCTTTGATCTATAACTATATCGGTTATAATGTTAATAATGTAATCCACTCTTGGAGTTGATCTATGCTGAACATTTTTAAAAAGTTATTTTTTTTTTTTTAATTTCATAGTAAAGTTTTAAAAGTTACCACAAAAAAAAAAACTTACAAACAAAATTCTATGAAACAAATACCTAATCTATTTTAAAATTGAACAAATTCATGATTTGTCTTTTTTGATATCATTACAATGTATTATATAGATATTTTAGTTTTATAATGTATAGTAATACTATATTATTTTTCAAACATACTAAATCGTTTCTTTAAGTGCTTATATTTATTTTAAAAAAATATCCAAAAGGGTGTTCAAGTAAAAACATCACTTAGTTTACCTTCATCCGGAAATTGAAAATCACTGTATGTTCTTACGACGAAAGACAATTTATAAGATTGTGTACCTACTATTTATCAAGTGAGGCTGCAATAACGTCACCATGACTTTCTTTTTTATGTTTTCACTGACACTTCTCCTTGATATAATATAGTTCCACGTATTAAGGTTTTATATTAATTCGGTGTGTATAAAATATATTGAATTGGAATACAACTTTAATAAAATTATAAATATCTTTTTGTAATAAAAAAAAACATCATTTTACTGCTATCAGTTTATATGTTATGGTATGAACAAATAAAATTGTGTATAATATAGGATTTATTTATTTTTTTTTTTTTTACTGAAGTTATCATTTGAATTTAATTAAATACATTATAATGCAGAAATCAGAGTAATTCTTAGTTTGTTATACATTGTATAATACCTATCAAACTATAAAAGTACATATTATTATAATTTTTCGTTAATTTTATATTATCATATTTCACTTTACCTTTATTGCGAATAAAATATTTTCAAGAATTTTTTAATTATTTACACCAATTACTTACCTTTTAAAACATCAAATATTAAATCATAGTTATTTATAATATAAGATAAGGTAAGTATGTAATATCAATAATTTAATATTATTATAATATGTGTACGACTGACGAAAATGTCCTACTTAAAAACAGATGCTGTGCTCTATACTTTTATGACGATTAAATGTACCTATACACCTTTATAATTATTTTATTTTTTAGCAATTAAACAATAATATTGACATAACTTAAATATGATATTACTTGTAATCAAATATGACAACTAAAACAACCATTCGGATTAAGAATTTTATCTAGCCATCTGTAGGTACACACAATTTTTTTTTTTTTTTTTAGAACTAATAAATTGAATTGAATCAAAAATCTTTAAAATAAAGTATAGTCATTTATTGTAATAGCTATGCGTTCAGCGTTAACGCGGAATATTATAACCACGAACTTAAAACATTCATTCACCTAATCACATACTATATTATAAGATACACATCATGGTTGGTTTAGTCTAAAATTAAAATAAAAGTAAATATTATAAAAAAACTTAAATATCTAGAGAGATGTATACTTAGTTGATATTCTAGGCACACGTATGTGTTACATCATTTATTTAAAAATCAATATTTCGTTTTTATTAATTTCCCCGAAACTAGACCGTGCAGTTAAAGTTGAGTTGTTCTAGTTCTTAAGTTAGGTAAGGATTGGTTAAGTAATTTAATGTTCTATAATCTTTATGTTATTCGTTTTATTATATAACACCAGCAGCAATCTAATTTTAAATCTCAAACTCAAAAGTTATCATTTTCAACAAGCAAATAAATGCAAAGTTTTAACGACAATTTTTTTGTACGCTTCTTCGTTTATTCCTTGTTTATTTTGATTTTAAAACTATATCTGCAGTTCGTTTAAAATATCAATAAAAATTTTGATATTTTCAGAACTAAGTTTTAAGTAAAATGCTTGGTACGAAACACGAGTGGTACAACATACCTTGTTACGAGAACCTGTTTAATAAAATTACTACTTTAACAATACTTTATTACCTTAACAATTGACTACGTAACATAATATTAACTATTATGATAGATTATTTGTTATTAAAAACAGTATTTTCACTGTTTTGGTATTACTCCAGATGTAAATAATATAAAATAATTTTAATAATATTGAATTAATAAACTAAAAAAAAAAATCGCAAAAAAAAAATTCATGAATAATTTTAACTTAAATGAATAAAGATAATGCTTACGTCAACGAAGCTTTTTCGTACATATAGCTTTAAAACGATATGCGAATAAGCTCATTATAATGCGCTTACGACAGCTGAAAACGAAATAAATTGTGAAAGACATTTTATCGACACAGAGGAAATTACAGAACAGTTGAAAAATTAGATCACGTTTTATACTTATTTAAAAGACCGTAACGTATAAATAATAGTTGCTACAGGTAAATCGTACATGATTTTATAGATTATTGCTTTTTGTTCTATACATTTATAACGATCAGTGATTTTAGTTTTATTAATCTAAAATGTCAATGTTTTTAATTGTAATAAAATGTAACTAAATATCCAAAATATTGTAGGTACACACTTAAAATTTATGCAAATAATTATTACATTTGACACATACTTAATAGCAAGTCTATTCTCTACAACATAAAAACTGCAGTACATCGTTATATGCTATTTGGTTACTAAACAATATAATAATATAGTTGATAATATATTCTATATTTTTTATAGATAAAATATTTTTGCTAATATTTATCAAATAACCAGATCCTATGTAAAACGAAGTACGTTGGCGTGGCAGGCTAATTTACCGCATACCACACAAGTTATCCTAATACTTTAAATATTGAATAATTTATTCCTATTAATTTCAATTAAATTGTTAGCTTTATAATTTTGTACTGCAGGTATAATACATTATTGTAATATACACTATTATAATATTTTAATGTGTATATAATAAGTTTGTGATTTACTGATATATATATATATATATGTCAATTAATGAAATATAAACATGAGTATATATTGCAATTTGTTTACAAAATACCTTTATGCCACTGTGGAATAATAATATTATACAAAATATGTACATCACAATTTACAAATATACTTAGTATAAAATAAGATAATAAATATTTTACATGATATACCTACTTAATACTTACATAGTATATTAGTACACTAGGATTTATATTGTATTGCATATTATAATAAAGATACCTATCTCAATAACTCCAAATTTATAGTATTGCAGTGATGCTCATATCGATATACCGTTTATATACTTTCGAAAACTTTACAAATAAATAATTCAACATCATAACTAAAATATGTGTTATGCGATTTACTAGGATAATAAATATTATTATTGATTAGATTAAAAGATTTAAATATATATTTGTATTTAGTATATTATTAAGTAATTAGTAATTCAAGAAATATTAATGAAAATTCACCTTGCTTTTATTCATTGATATTCATAGTTTTATATATTTAATAATAAATAATATTTAATTTTTTTTTTTTTAAATTGCAAGCTTGCTCAAATACTGAATAATTTAAAAATTACTATAAATTAAAATGAGTGCAGCTTAATATTAAAACATTTAATATACCTAATGCCACATCAAGCCTATAGCATGTATTTATTGGAATTAGACCAAAAAATCTCGATTTATCCAATTATTTCCATTAGAAATAAAATGATTAAGATTTTAAAAATGTTCAGTTAGTCAAATTAATCATCTCTAATATAATATAATACTATAATAATAGGTTAGTCAATTATCATATTTTTAATCAGGATTTTTTTTTCTTTTAAACATATAAAAAGTTAGAGTGGCGATAGACATGAACTTTTAATTTTAATATTGTGAGTCTTTTATTTTAGCTGTATAGACTGAGTTGAGTATCTAAAGAAAATAAATGTATTGATTAAGAATACAAAGAAAAAAATGTAATTGTGCTTTTTTATTATTAAAAATATAAAACTCGTATTGAAACAAAGTGATAAAAATCTATATTATTTAACTCTGCACAACTTAATAGGTAATACAATAGTTTTAAATATATAGTATTGTATAAAAATTTATAAAGAGACCTATTACTTGAAAACATATAAAAACAAATATTATCATTTATCACCATTAAAGTATTTACAATTTCGTTATAGTGGTGGGGTGGGTTTGAAAATATGATCTATACCGGCGTACTTTCTATGTTTCGAAAATATAGATAAAATAAATAACGTGTTGAATTATTTTTGTTAGATTTATGTTATTTGTTTAATACGTATATAAACCCTCAATAAGCTCCTAACCAGTTAATTCAAATCTACTGAAGAATTATATATTTTAACAACAAACACACATTAAGAAAAAAATATTTTACAATTATTATTATTGATGAAACATTAATTTATTGTCTATCATAAAAAATACAGAAATATAGAATATTTCAGAACATTTTTAAATAATTTTACCCTGTTAGTTTGGTACTTATCTCTTATGAATACCATAATATTTTAGATACTTAGATTTTAAATATAATTGAATTGTGCATAATCCTAATCTTAACCGTCAGACGTTTATGAAGAAACGCGAGTCGTGAATCGACAATTTCAGTGTATCTCAGTGACGATGATGATTTGTAGTAATATAGGTTATTTCATAATGTAAAATAATTAAAATAAATCACACTCACAGACTTGTTGCTGGCAACAAATTCTATAGTACATTTCAACAGTTTGTTAGTAAATAATAATCAATATGATAAAATAATAATTGCATAACAGCTCACTGCCACAATAATCATTTTTACCACATTTCCAAGCCGAAAACAAAAAAATCAATCTTTGAAGTAGAAAAAACATAATTTTTGAATAATTTCTGAACAACAATAATAACAATAATAACAATAATAAATGATAAAAGCGTTAGCCACATAAGAAAATATAAAGATATTATAAAATATAAATTAAACATACTATTATGATAATAATACACAAGAAAAATAGAGTATCAATATACAAATAATAATAATGGGGAAGATATAGGAATGTTGCAGAGAGTTCATATATGATATCGCATCGTCTTGCTCATTAGCATATCGTATATGTTAGTGTTTATGTTGTTCAAAGCGGTGGGTCTTTTTGACATGAACAGTTAAGCATATTATTTTTTTGAAAATTGTAAAATTGTTTCGAGTTATTAAACTTTATGTACGTATTAAGGATAATAATACTTAGTAACGTTTGTACATCAATCATAATATAGCCATTATAATGTAACTACTATATAATGCAAACAAAATTCGAATAAATAAAATTTAATCATATGATTTAAAAATAAAGTTATATCAACGATGTTTCCATAGTTACATTATTATATTATTATGCTTCAATGCAAGGTATCTATTGTAACGTAAAATCGGCCAGAAAAAATAGTTGCAGCCAACCCAAAAATATATCGATGTTAAAAGGATAGTACTCACTAAAAAAAAGAAGATTGTGTAGAATGTAGATATAGGACTCTCTTTAAATGGCATATTATAATATCTAAGTATTTGAAAATATTATTTTTAGAATATTTATTTATGTAAATACATAAATACTAAAAGTCTAAAAACTTTAAAAATCAGTAGGTACCAACTAATAAATTATCAAATGAAAAATTGGTTCGATCATACTTCGTACTAATGTACACCTATATAGTTGATTAATCAAAGTCTAATACGCGCATTGCAATTTAATTATAATATGTTATGTGCAGTTAAGTCCATCATAATATGATGTCCTATTAGGACGTAATGTTACCATTTTAAACATAATGTAATAGACATTAGTCTAGACGATATTTTTACTCTATATAAATTAGCATTTCCAATACTTACGTAGGACCAGTGGTGTATTTAAGATTTATTTGAGAGGGGAAATATGACTAAAATAGTTTTTCTTCCTCCACTTGAAATACACGAAGATATTACCAATTTATTATAACTTCATACCTAATATATATTATAACAGGGCTC
>VUJU01000897.1:26534-75911 GCA_009835225.1 Aphis craccivora
TTTTCTAAGATTTGCACTAGTGAAACTGACTCTATTGTCCGACAGAATCTTTTCATACACAGAAAACAAACTCTCTACATCCACTACATCCACTAAAGTGATCGGCGCCCACTTCATACAAGAAGTTTCAAATTATTTACAATACTAAATTTTAAATTTTGAAATGGTCGATATCGATGTTATAAGCATACTAACCGTATAGGTACTGCAGGCTATATGAAGACCTATAATACATTTAATAAACAAGCCGATAACGAAAAAAATAATAATGTAATATAATAATCCACATTCTGTATTTTTACATTTCTTATTAATTACTTTTATTTTATTACAATAGCATAATATACAAATAAAAAATTCACAGTTGGAACAATTTAAAAAAAAAAATCAAAACAAAGTTGGTTTATGTGGAATCAGAATGACGTGAAACAGGTTTATGTATAAAAATTTGATCTCTATCTCATATATAAAAAAATAAATGTATTATGCTTTAAAATCCGAACTCTAATGATATATGTTTATTGTTTATAGTAGGTACATAAACCTTACAATAATAATTTACAACATATTAAATAATGAATGATTTATTTATTAATCATTTACAAGACAAACTGTAGCCTTCTAGATTTTTTAAAAATCTAGTCGATAATTTCTTCGACACCCGATCTTATGTTGCTATGAATGTAAAGCTTTGGAAGTCTATTCAATCTAAGACTAAAATTTAAATAATATTCAAAATTTAAACAATGAATAAATACAACAAATATTTCATTACCTAGTGAATAGGGAATATTTATCTCCTTTATAGAATTTCTTAAACATTTTTAATCTTTTCATACAAGCCAATTCAGTGATATGAGCTAAAAAAAAAAGGTCTAAAAAATAATATATCTTATTATGACCCTCATCTCCCCCTGTAAAGACGCCACTGGTAGGACCACAATTTTCCCTGTATGTATAGTAATGATTGTAAAATAAAAAAATTACCATCGTGTAATATTTTAAGTACTTATTGCAAATGATGAATGACCAACGTACCTATAATGATAATTTAAAAATAAACTTGTTAATATGGGTCTCTAATTGTTCAATTAGATTTAAAATAGTATTCTGAAGTTTACAGTAAAATCATTAATTAACACGATATCGTCAAAATTGTCTCTTCTCTACCTTCCATAGACTAAAAACCCGTGCACTCGGTAACTTATTCCGGGTATCTGATTCCCTTGCATAGTTACGATGTATAATATATCGTATATCTCTTCTCAATCATTAAACTAAATTTATCTGTACAAAAGTTTTCATATAAATAACGCAACCCATCCTGCTTATATGATACCCACCTAAATATTTTATACTAACTTTTTTTTAAACTTTATGATTTTATTATATGTAATCGTGTTACTCTGAGGCAAGTATGGTAACTTTGATGAGAGACAGTTTTCAAAATTTTTATCATATGAAGTTCCCAACCAACAAAAATCTAGGTTATAACTATAGTTAAAATATTTTTCAAACGTAAGAGTGTAATAAAATATAATTTTAACAAATAAAAAACCATTGAAACAGTAGATAAAAATTCTTAGGCTTTGACGGACAAATTTTCCTATATTATAATCGTATGTGTATGCGATAATAATAAACTATAGAAAATACGATAATCTGGCGATGTCGTTTGAAATGAACGGACTGAAAAAAATGAAATGTGTTCTGTAGATAACACATTGTTAGTATATATAGGTACGTTTTCTGTAAGTGTATTATAGACGTAAATAATATAATATTATATTGCAAACATTTTCTGTATTATCTACGCAGAAATGACAACAACATATATAATACAGCATTATATTCACCGGGTTAAAAATGTAACTATTTTTCGTCTCGAATGCTATAAAAAAGTGCAATGTGCGTATAGGTATATATTATAATATATAAATACATGGAATGAATACTATAATATAAAAATATAATGAGTGAAATTTATTATATTATGTAATATTTATATATATACTATGTGCTGTGTAGTGTACATAAATATAAGATAAAATAGTATAAAATATTTTACCTGAAATCACATCGTAGTTGTACGGGATTATCCGTTTAAATGGGCAGGTTATACTATCCCATCAGGTATATGCCATATAATTTCTATAAACTAGTTAGTTTAGACGTCTGTAAGTTATAGTAACCTATTCAGCAGAGATAACTAGTTAAATCTATATATATATAAAAAAAAAGTGACTTAGTTAATTAGATGATTCATCCTTCTATAATATTGAAGGTAATATTTATAAACATACTATAACGTATAATAATAGAACAAGGTTGGAAGTAATTTATTTGTTGGGTTATGGATTTAAAAGTATTATAACAAGCTTTTTTTGTCATTCACAGCAGTTAGAATCGTCCTCAGAGGCAAAGCCCACGCAGAATGGCAAGTGTTGGTTAGCGGAGATCGTTCAGCTATAAAAGACGATCAATACTTCATCGACAATCGATCGCTAATCTTCGGAAAAGGTTTGTAAATATGCGTGTAAAATATATAAAACGGCTTAGGTGAAATATTTTTTTTAAGTATTTGGATTAAATATTCAAATATATAGGTATAAAAAATAATATTTCCAATATGAATTCGAATAATATGTACCTTTAAAATACTGTAAAAGTATTCCAAATACGTTTAAAGTTATATTTTATTTTAAATATTAAAAAAAATCATAATTGTCTTCAATAACATTGAAATTTTAACCAATGTTAAAATACATTGTACAAGGTTACGGACTTTTTAATACTTGTATGTATAACAATGATAATTTATAATTTACAATAACATTACAATAAATACTAAAATAAAATATTTATTTTTTACCAATTACTTAGGTACTATAAAAGAAATACTTTTAGGAAATAGTATTCTCATTAATGTAGGTACTTGGAATACTTCTCTCTCGTTGAACTAAAATAGAAATGGAAAGTATGTTATAGTGCATCATACAAAGTAACTCTTCACTAAAAAAATGTATTCTAGTAGACCGGCAAGACGGTCCCGCTCCAATCCTGCCACGTGGAATTCACCACTTCCCGTTCAAGTTTCAACTTCCTCAAAGCTCGCTGCCGTGTTCATTCGAGAGCAAACCAGGATACGTCAGATACTACATCAAGGTAAACGCCGAATGCGTATGAACTCTGTATATAATACACTGCATTCATATATTAAACCTAAAACGTATATTTTATCAATAAATTGTTATTTCCATTGCTTCTTATATATCATAAATTAGTTGCATTTGATGATCTTTTCATTTGACATAAACCATGCATGGTTTATGTCAAATGAAAAAATCAAAAACATGTTTTCGGGCAATTTTTGTTATAGTCATGAAAAAAAAAACTACAATTTATTGTGGGTGCATTTTATTCTTATTCTTCTTTATCGGGTGATGGTTGTTTTCCGCAGGTCACCCTCGACATACCGTACGCGTCGCCTCCGCAAGGCATGAAGTACTTCACCATCATAGGACCACACATTGACTGCATGGACGATCAATATCTGGTGAGTAATATACTATGAGATATGAAAATCTTAAAGTAGTTTTAAAAAAACAACATCTACTAGTTATAATACGCACTCGTTTTTAAAACCTGGCATAACGAATTATGAATTGAAGTTAAATTAATTATACCTTATTAGCTTAATGCACTAATTTATTTTTTTTTTCATTTACCTACCTAATTTTAACATTCTTTTCCCCCTATCTTTTTAAAAGTAACGTAATATTTTACTAATTTTTCCAAAAAATAATTTGATTTTGAATTTACATTACCAAATATAATAAATATATTGCTGCTATTAAAACAACAAATTAAAAAAAAAAGATAAATATATGATATTAGCACAATATATTATCTATATTGTACAGGTGCATTATCTAAATGTATTGTTCTACATTAAAATTAAAAAAAAATGCAATAAGGTATTTTAAAATAAAATTCGTTAATGTTAAACTAATGTTAATTTAATTATTGCTGACTCAAATTGTCTAGTGTCCCAATTGTTTAGATTCTGTTAAAAACAATATTATCATCATTTATTTTTCCAGAATTAACCAACACATGACGTTCGATAAACAATATATTCTATCTGTTTGACATATATATATAATATATGTTTCTAAAATTGAAGTACAGATTAGTAAGAATGTGTAAGAATGTCATTACGAATTATTTTAAAGGCCTAGGTGTATTTATGTCGCAACATTTTGTGTAGTTTAGATAAATGAAATATAAATAATATATTATTTTATAATTTAAGCAGTAACCTTATATATTTACAATTATAAATACAAAATTGGTAAATATTTAATTTACACAATTAAAATTAACTTAATAGGCTAAATACTAATTATTATTTAATATTTAGTGGTCAATTTTTTTTAACGAAAAAATTTAAAATAACATCCCTTAATAAACATCTTTAGTTTTTACCATGCAAATATAAATACCTACATAGGTAATAATTAAATAGTTAATATAGACTATAAAGTTGTAACTAATGATAATACATAATATGTGTGTTAATTATATGTGTTTAGATTCATAACAATCATATTTAGGATTTAATTTATCTAATTTAAATATAGAATTATTTTGAATACCTTGTATATTATTATTAATCATTTCACTACCTTAATCAGTCAGTTTTCACAGTAAGACATATATTTGCCAAAGAAATTTAACTTTTGTTATTATGTTGTTATTCTTAATTATAAGTTATACTTGTAATATCTTGAAAACAATACCAAACTAAGATACATTTTAAAATTTAAAACAATTTAAAATCATAATAGGATTAGTTATTTTTATGTAGGTTATAGTTATCCAAAATAACGATATTTACATATTGTAGTTATACATATTATATGGAAAAGAGGTATTTTTAAGAGTCTGCTTATAGCTAAGTTACTGAAAATATAAACATTTACAGAATTTACCGAAATTTACGTAAGTAATTCATCTCTGATTATAGTTTATTCCACTGGTGTGCACTATACTGCAATATTAAAATTTACATTGAATTTGTTTTGAATATCGTCGATTTACAAAACGAGAAAGTGACAATTTTAACTTTGTATGTACTAAACAAACATAGTTAACGGCAATATAATTTTCATGATTTTCAAACAAATATAAATACAATATATAAATGTTTAAAAAGCACATACTGTTACAATTGTTACATAAGTATGTAATTTTATGTATTTAGGTATATATTTATATATATTATAAAGGTACAGATTCATAATATATAATATACGCATTATTTTCGAAAATTGTTTTTTATTTTTTTTATTTTCATAGTGCCTTTTTTAATTTTTCATTCAAATAACTATAATAACTTATATATAGATCTTTGAATTTTATATATTAAAGCAGAATATTTGACGGAAAATGACCATACATAAATATCGAATACAGCAGAGTCGTTATTTTATTTTTCATACACCGATTTTTAAGTTTAGACAAGTGGAATAGAAGAGCGAACATTCGTATAACCTCGCGGGCTCTATATCGAGGGTGCTTATAAAACATAAAATATAAGCTCAATAACGGGTCGACATTTTTTGTACCTTTTCAATTTCGAAATTATATACAAAAATGTGCTGATAAAACGAAAGCCATAAGTTAAAAAAAATATTTTTTAATATTTTTTTCTTTTACAGCAATATATAAACTTTAAAAGTTACAAATTTACAATTAACATATACCAAAAACATTAAAGATACGACACAATTTTTTTTTTTATCAAAATGCCCATTCTATAATGCTTTTCACAAAATATGTAAGGCTATTTAATTTGTATTTAATTTATACCATTTACGAAAGGACGAATGCATAGAAATTAAAACTAACGATATCCGGACAAACATCCTTAATTCTGCAGAGCTTTATAAAAATAACATGTACGTTATTATATTACCTATATCGCTACAGTCATCTATAAAATAAATAATTATATTATTATAAATTATAATAATCGTGCATATCGTTTTGTATATAATAAAAATAAAAATACTATAATCAATCACTTCCGGATTGATCACTTGGTTGAAGAACTATAAACATATTCAAAGCACTTGAAAAATGATTATAGTTCTGCACGAAATAATGGTCTGATTTTTTTTTTATGGACCATTTACCTAACCCTACTTGACTTTTGCAAAAGTTTCAGCAGAAGCGGGGAAACGGTTCACCAAAAAATACACACACACACACACAAAGGTTTTTAAAAGCAAAATTTAAATTAAAAAAAAAAAAAAGGAAATTAACATTATAAACTTTACCTGAGAAATGAGCGACCAACTACATAATATAAATACATATTTATTATATATATATATATATATATATTTATATTTAACAAGTTATTAATAATAACATATATTGTGCTTCGTACTTTTTCAATGCAAATTTTTTCTGTTGTTATGTTGAAAAAGTAAGCATTTATTTTCGTTAAAACTAGTGACACTAAAATAAAAAAAAACTAAAGAATCGTTTTAGTTTTTTTTATGCAAATGTAAGTACATTGTTTAAAGTTTTTCTAACATTTTCATACCATAATTTTATTAAAGCTATAATTATTGATGTTTAACATAATGGAGCTACACTTTTTTTAAATCATTAAAAAATATACGTAATAATATTATACTACCTACCCACTACCCAGAGTGTTGTCGTAAAGATTAATTTTCTTATTATTTCACTATAAATAATTATATTAAAGTTGAAATAGGTTATAGAATGATAATTATTTTCTATTTAATTATCTCACTGTAAAAGAATCTGTCTTTATAGCCCTTAAAATAATTATTTTATGGGTTTATGTTCGTGAATATTCTATTACTATATGAGATTATATTTGTATTATAGTTCAGAAACAATATTCAATATTTTTGATACATATCGAAACAGATTTCAATTAATGTCAAACATCAACAATATAGTTAATGAAACATATTTTATTATTAAATTGTAACAAGGGTAAACGTTAGTAAATTAACTGCAGTCTGTGGTCTTTGAAAACCATATATTTTAAATAAACTTCATTTTATTTTAAAATTTATTTTATTATTTATTTATATTACTTTATTTATTTTCCATACTATATAATATGATAATGACATAATTATAATATTTAAATTCAACTTAAAACGAATACCTAACAATTTCTTAAACCTGCGTACCGGTAATTTAAACAAATTTATTTTTATACATTAAGTGTTATTAATTAAATCCTATAGTTTATTTATTTAAAACTATGATAGACACATTTACGTGCGATTATATCGATGCTAGTGGGTTAGAATCTAACTAGAATAATAAATTAGGTAGGTACTCTACTGTAAGTAACGACACGATAAAATGCTAAGACCGAATACAAAATGTAATTTTTGTTAAAAAAAAATAAGAATACATATTTGTATCATAATATGAATTGTATTTGTGTAAAAAAACAATTTTATTTTAGTGTTACATTATAGTGCGGCACAGAATTTAAGAAATGTTAGTATTCATAATAATTTTAGACGCACTTATAATATGTACAATATACACAATATTAAAAGTTTATTAAATTGCACTACAATAATGAATTTACTGTATATAAAAAAAAAAGAAAAAAATGCTCTCACAATTTTTTAAAACATACGAAACTATTCAAGGGTTTTTTCCATGTATTATTCTCTTGATGGTCTATATCTCTGAATTCTAGGAAACATTTTATTTTTTTTTTTTTTTATACAAACCGCATTTAATAAATAATCCAAATAATAAAATTATGTCACATAAAAAAAGACTAATATTATGAGACGGGAAAGGATTGGCAGCAATCCTCGGTTTAAATATATATATATATAGAAAACTGCAAATATATCTGTTATTATGTTACATCATAAAATAAATCTTGTTTATTTTACGACAAAAAATTGTTATTGATTTATAAACGTATTAAAAATAGTTTCCAACTAACAACGAACAGCATACACATAGTATTACATAATATTGGTGTTAGGGGTCGATGCGGTTATACGAGTATGTAGGATTGCTAAGCTTAAATTATTAATTAACTGAATACCTATATACTAACAATTTCCTATTCTATTAAATACTTCCTATATCCTCTATATGTGTTATGAGAAATTCGGGGTGGTATTGTGAACATAATGCGAAATGAGGATTTTATCGATGCGTTTAATGGCTATAGTAACTTTTATGTCAATTTTTAACTTCTGTGATGTTTTTACACAGTTATAAGTACCAATCAATTATAAACACTAAGATTTTCAAAATAATTACTTGAGTGATTTTTTAAGTATTTCAAAATGTTTAATCACAAACTATATTTTAAAATTAATATGTATGTATAGTAGCCACCTAAATTTTTAGAAAAAATCAGTATATGTATAATTCCCAAATATTTATCGAGATTACACTAAGTAATATTTATCTTATAAAATTAGTTTAAGTAAGGTTTGAATTTTTGCTTACATTTATATCGACTATGCCATAAGCAGAAGCGATACAGTAATGAAGTGATGCCATGATAATAATACGACTGTGTCCAAAGCTGTCCAAAGTTACAATAAAAAATAACATATAAGAATTCAACTGAAAAACAACTTTAAGAAAGTAAGAAAGTATTAAAATAATTACACTATTCACTCAACAAGTAATATATTTATTATATATATAATATATATATAAAAATTATGTTTTAAAAATTTAAACATAATAAAATAAAAACTATATAAATATTATATATGTTTACATAGTACTTACTGTGCCCAATATTATTAAAAAATAATACAAAAATATAAATATAAATTAATAAATCATAAAATAAAATATATAATTAGTTGTTGGTATTATAAATCAATCAATGGAATTATAAATGATAGAAGTAGCGTTTTTTAAACGGGTTGCTAAGTTAAAAATCGATATTCAAATTCTAAAAATGGATTTTTATTTATTTACTAGTCTCTATTATTTCAAATCCTACTTAGAAATCCCATGAATATCTGTATATTATCTAACAAAATATATTTTTTTAGTTCATATATAATGGTCTATGATACGATTTATACAAAGTCGATGTATGTATAATATATATATATTATATATTAATATATTAAATTTACGAATAACGTTCTGTTATATCCATCAACCTATACCTAAAATAATATGTAATATAATATATATTAACGTGGTAACAGTACTCAGTACTTAGACCCCAAACCGTAAAATGTCGTGACTGAAAAATACACAGCAGCACATATTATAATATATTATTATTTTCACATTGCACAACACATACTATATTATATTATATATAGTTAGGTATGCGCGGTTCATACCGTATAATGTTTAGCCAAAAGTTCATGTTTAAACAGACAGTGACCCTGTCACGTCAAAAATAATTACCATAGTATAAGTTGTCCGAATTACCACCAATTTTTAATTTACACGACTGCCGGATAGGTTTTGTATACGTATACAAACTAACTTCTACTACTTTACTTCATAAGCTCGTCTAAGTGATAATTTATTACGTGCGATGTTATGTGTATACAATGCGAGTTCTTTATACCACTGTTAATATAATATATAATGGAGTGTAGTATATTATATATGTATAATGTATATGCATACTAGATGATTAATTAATAATTTTACGGTTTTACAAACATAATTCTCAGTAAATGTATGTGCATTTGAAATTTTTTTTACATATTTTGAAATTGTCAACAGAATATATTTTCAATTACGCTCCATTCATCTTATATTTATAATAATTAACAAATAACTAGTTCAATTTCGATTATTATATTATGATTCTTAGTAAAATATTAGATTTAAAATTCGAAATTAAAACCAAATAACAACGTAGAAAAAAACAATTATTTTAGATGACGTTAAAATGTACACAAATAATGGAATAACAAAAGACCGAGAACAATTAGGGGTTGTTGTGAAAAATTAATCTACAGTCAGGAATACAATTAATATCCGGAAATCAACCATAAATAGAGCCAATCACTATCAACCATTCTTCAACAAATAAAAAACTGCAATAATTATTAAACATGCATATTATTTAGAGTTCTGTGGACAGAAAAAAAGGAACTAAACCAGAGTCCGAGACATCAAATAGTACATCGCATTAACTATACAAATCATCCTGGAACGCCTTAAGAACTGAGAAGGACCTTCAAAGGGCCTTCAAAGGGTCACCTAACGGTCAACTAGCCTACAACTATGGTCTATGACAAATCGTCGGTCACAATTAGAATTTCCTCATGATTGATTAACACTACTCGGTCACAAATCTGGGGAAGGCATTCTAACAGAGCGCACCGTAATATTAATGTATATGGAATAAAAACCTAATGTAGAGCTGCACTAGAAAACACCGTCTGTGATGTCATTCACCGGTCACACGATGGTTGTACCGACAACAAAGCGCGTGGATACAGCACCAGACAACTAACGCGACAATATGTTACTGAAAATTACGGTAATCCTATTGTAGTAGAAAGAATAAATAATTCTCGTAATAAAAGCATTTGGAAGGGATAATACAATACACGATAAAAACTGCGTCGACTAAACGTCACAGTTATAATAAGGAGGAGCACTATAGGCGAACTCCTTTATCGGAAACTAATAACAATTAAAGATAACAACACTACTCTCAAAAATAACCTATTTAATCGTAGGTGACTGTGGAGCCACGGAAATGACTAAGTCACATAATAGTATATTGTATATCCAACTCCATCTCAACGAAAAATGTATATTGTTTTGTGCAGTATTATTTTAATATATTTTTTCCAGATTATTTTGAAAAGAACTATAAACAATATAATAATAATAAAAAAAAACCAAATAAATCCAATTTTCTACCAGTAACCGCCCTAAAAGTTACATATCAGAACAAAAAAAAAAGTAAAACCCAAACATTTATTGTTATGCTATGATAAATTTAAAATATATATATTAATGAACTCATCGTTACTCGTTACAATTATATGACAACAAAATTTACGAATAATACGACTTATAAATACAATAATATAATTACTATGGTAAATTTAATTTTATTCAATAATTTTCCGGTTGTATCAAACAATTATTCAAACTGTAAGTTGTAATTTATTTTAAGGAATACTCTGTATGAATGTATATAGAACAACTGAGAATAACAAAGCTATCTATGAACTTCCGGCAATTATATTATAGCTATCAACCAGACACAAGTTTTTTAAGAAATTTATTATAAACTTAAACTTTGATACAGTGGTATGAGTATAGTTTAGTCTTTAAGAGTTTTATGAGTGGGTCTGCTGAATGAAACTTGCATGCGATTCCCATGAAAACTATTTCAGATTTCTTTAAAAAAAAAAATCCATATCATTAAAAATAGTATTTTATTGTCAGTGACAATAATACAACAACAGAACTACTTCGTATTAAGATTATACAATATGGCCATATTATGTGCACATCTATACCTATACCTGCTAAAATATAATATAATAATACATAATCGACGGTCTGGTAATAATCAGATTACTATGTATTATTTAAATTACATCGTCAAATATTAGAGTGAAGTCACGTGGTCGTTTATGAATAACGTCAGTCACCGGAATGACATGTGTATCGTCTCATTACTAAAAAACCAATTTTTTTTTACAATATATTAGAGGGTTTTATATTCGAGTGACCGCAATAGCATTTCGTCTATTAAAGGACAGAAACGTCCTTTAAAATTATCCAACGTTCACTGCGAGCCACTATTACACAATTAGCTTGTAAGTTCAAAATTAAAAAAAAATAATGTTTGAGTTGTAATCATTTTGAGTTATTTTTACGTTTCAATTATGAAACCGTGTCGTAATAAAATAAAAATCCAGGAATCCCCGGGATCAGAATATCAAATGATACATCATATTGTACAACGATGAATTATGTAAATTAATAATTACTATTGCATGCTAATGACTTAGACCCAGTTAGATCCACTATTATGGTGCACAATTTTAGTAATTAGTGAAGTAGAAAAAAAAATGGGTATTATTTTTATTTTTGGTGATTTATATATGCATTATACCGTGTAAATGTTTATAAATGTACTTACCTACTGAGCTGATGATTGTTTGAAACGTATACACACGAATGCGGGGTTATTGTATTCGTAGCATTAGTTTTTTTTTCCATTTGGATGTGACCTTTAAATAGTTTTATTCATCACTGTAAATTATACAATAAATCTTGTATTTTCAATTTTTAAACGGTAAAAAATAAAAATATTATATTGAAAATCAATTCAGAGTATTACTTACTTTATATTAATATGGTAACTACCTACGTATGTCCTTTATATACATTAAAGTGGAACCACTGCTATGAGGGATGAGAGGCTAAATATGTCGTCAGCAAAAATGTCTACAAGTAGTACTTCATTTTTTTAGATTATGAGAGCAGAGCGATAAATTTATTGATTTCGCAATGATGTGTGTTTTTATTTTTATTTCTGTCATCGTCTTTTGGGGCAGTAAAAACATTTTCAACTTTATTATCATATCTGGTAGAAAAGTAAATTTAGTTAATGAAAAATAAAATATTCTCAATACTTTTCTTAACCGCATTTATTTGAATTTTGGAATTTTTATCAAATACTTATAATATAATTTACTAAATACCGTATAATTTTGACTCTTTTAGGCTATACAATACTGCATACAATATAATACATCATTTCTCATAAATTTTTACTACTAGAATTAAAAACAAAAAAAAATGTACATAATTCCAAAAACTATTTTATGAACATTTAAAGTTTAAATTTTGACAAAATCGGATATTTACTCGTAAAATAACGGTTTCTTATCAAACAATTTACTTATGTTGTTATACTTGATTCAAAAATAAATAAATAAATTACTTTTTACGTTAATCCTTAGTATTGGTATCTATTGATACTTGATTAATAAGCAAAAATGCTGAAATAGATCATTATTTGATACTACAATATCTTTAAAATCTTATTATTATTGTGTATAATTTAAAATAATTTGCAAAAGTAAATTTATAAACTCTTTAAAAAATACTGACTCCACAGTATACGCGAAACCAATATGAGTTACTTAGTTACTAAGACAAAAAGCCATAAATTATAATTTATACTATACAGTATAGACTAAGATAAAATGCTGTATCCTCAACAATATTTTAAGCGTTTTTGCTTAGCCTATTGATTTTAAGGCGTTTTAGTTTTTAAACGTTATCTACCTATATATTTATTTTTGTTCAGCAATAATTCAGATTTACGTCATATTCACCTACACAAGCAGAATTTCATCATTTTTTTTTTTAGACTTACGGTGTTTTAGCTTATAATATACATGTAACATATAACTAGATACAGTATGACTGACTATGACGTGCTAAGAAATAGTTACGTAAAAAGTAAAACCCAATTTCAAATGTCTTCATTTACGTTCATACCTAAATTTATGTTTACATTCGGGTAACAATTAAAAATTATGTTCTAATTCTAAATCTTATACGTGAAATAATAAACCAAGTACAATATTGATATTTGCACACTGCACCAGTACACACGTAACACAATATTCTATTTCAAGAATAAACATTATTTCAATAATAATTAATATTGAGTATAGTATGACGGTGAAAAGTGTATAATTATGTTGTATTGATTCAGCGCCAAAAACCCTATTATACACGTATAAATAATACTTATCGCACTAGCAACGAAATTTGTTTCTGTGCGGAATTCACATCAAATAGATTTTTAAAAAAAAAACCTTGCCTTCCAATAGCTAAAATAACGGTATCAGTAGATAATTATGCCGCTGTGGTCGTTTTAATATATTATAATCTTTTAAGTATATCGGGTCGGTCAACTAAGAACTCTGAACTTGTATTATACAAAGTAATTTTACTTTATCAATTATTGTTATTCATAAACGTCCAGGTTAAATCTAAAGTTATAATTATCATTTAGTTTTTAAAGATCAGTTTTTAAGATCAAATTAGCGTTACGTTAGTATGATAAATTGAACCATCCTGCGCGTGTGGGTGTTCTAACGAGATTGAGTGCTTGAGCTAGATTCATCGTGGGATTTATCTGGGTATGTATGGACGACACCGGGTAGTGACGAGTAAGACTTGTATGCAAGGTGGTGGAGGTCGAAACAAAATAAAACGTTACACAAACGATAATACACATATTATGTTTTACAGGAAATGGCTCGGAGCGACTTTTTTTTTATTTTTCTTTGTTGTAAAATATTCAAGAATGGTTGATATATTATAAAACAACGCCCAGAGCCTTATTTAGAATTTTTGTTCCTCCAGGCAAACAATATTATTATTATTCCAACTCTAAAAATATCTCACGCTATTATTTTATTTCCAATGACCTAGCAGAGTAGAGATCCTTTAAAGTTTATTTCAATGACATTTCTTCAAGTGTTCAACTCACTTTATTATATTCGAACAATAAAAACATTTGGTAGTTTACGATTTACTTTTTTTCTAACTAAAATATTGACAAAATCCTCACAATATTTCTCAATAAAATTTTATGAAAAATACTAAATAATATTAATATTTTCATTTTACTTTAAGTCATAGATAGAATTTTTAAATTCTTCTTCTTATCATTAGGAAAACTATACACTGTAGTTGCACCGTGTCAGTGGATAAACTTGTTTGTTCATTTTAACTTTTAAAAACAGAATACATTCCACATGGTGTTTAATTTCAAATAATTTTGATTTTTCAGAAACCCATAGGTGCACTGGAAAAACGAACTAAATGCTGTTTATGCTGCAAAAGCAATAAAGTAGTATTGCAGTGCTTACTAGAAAGGTCGGCATATGTGTGCGGCGAGGCGCTAAGACTAAAAGCCAACATAAAAAACCAAAACGAAAAGGACATCAGACTTAAAGTCAGATTACTGCAGGTAAAACTTTTTTTTTAAATAGTATACTAAACGTACAATTTACAATAAACGCTACATATTGCGTTTGTGCGTATACCTCTATAATATACGAAAAAGCAGTGAGTATAATTTAATATAACGTATTAGTTGACCAAACAGATCATATTCACTGACTTAAGCGAATATTGGAAAAATATATTTCCTTTTCCTACGTAGAAAAATACATTATACGAATTTTGTTTATAAAAATTAAATATTCAACATATACTAAATCTATTAAATAACAATCATATTATTATATTATTCATTAGTCATGACTAATTAAATAAAATAATAATTTCTGGTATGAGTGTATGACAATATGCCTGGTGATGATATACGAACTTAAGAACTATAAATATCTACTACTCACGTTTAATTAACTGTCTATTTCCAAATTTATATACTCGTATTAAATGCTAAGTTCCTATGTTTCTATATATATTTCTTTGACTAATACATCATAACAAATGATAAAACTATAAATTTCCAAGAATTCTAATTTTAAAGTTGTTGTTATTTAAATTAACATAGGTATCATATTTTTACAATATTATTATTATTTTTCAATATAAAACGATCGATGATATAAATTTTTTTTTAACACACTATAATACTACCTTTATGTTATTGTATACATTGAAATAATATTATATGCCACAACTATAGATCGACAATTCTTTTTTAATCAATTTATCATTTTACTAAAGAATTACCAACTCATTGTAAATATCTATTTGTGTAAGAGACGAGAAAAAAAATTGATTAAAAAGAGTTACAAAATATATTAAACGTAATCCGTATGAAAAAAATACAACTGAATTTAAACATGGAATGAATTGACAATAGTATTATGTATTTATGTGTATAGCGAACTCTACATATTATAGGATACCTATACATATACCTAACAACGAATTAATTTATTTTTAAATTTTAAATTAGGTTACGCTACGTCGTTTTAAATTGGTTGATATATAATATACTAAATTAAATCTCAAATACAGCTGTATAATATCGACTATCATTCGTATTACACACAACGCCATTTATACCTCCCATCGGACATATAGAATTCGTCCATTATTCACTCAGATTAATCGTTCACAACCTAAATTCATCAAAACGTAAAGGACGTGTCATATTAAGTATTTCCCCAGTGTGTACCGAATGCAATTTAACTAACCCCGGAATTACGACATTATTTGTTTGTTTAAATATTCAGCTTACATAACTTAAATCAATACCAATAATTATTGATCTAACCCACATCGGACCGAAACTTTAAATGTGATGTATATACCTTGAGCGAAGCGTAGACTAATGTATTGGTTTAACGAAGCTGTTTTTTCATCAGTACACTTTTTGTGGTTGTAAATATTTTAAAAGTTTCGTAGTACACACATTTAATGGACTGAAAATTTTAACTCAGTGATTTTTTCAAACGTTTAAATATACTTGGATGTTTCTCTAAGCCAAAAAAGCACTGCTTTTATTCAATAACGATGAAATATGTTGTATTAACTGATCAAATAGTACTCAAAAACAACACCTAAAATAATTACCGAATAAATAAAAAAAGTATCCTATTTACAGATAAAAGACTTATTATCAAAGTCATAAATTTGATTTATATTTATATATTAGATCTATTAGATTAGGGGCTTAATTAATCCTAATTTAAAATTATTCATATTGTTTTATTGAAATACTTATATCTAATATAAATTCATAAAAAAAATATCGAATGAGCAATACAATGGTCCCAATCTTCGTTGATAACACTGACAACAATGTAATACCTACACTTTAACGAGCACAGTTATAAAGACGCATAATATGGTTTGTATTTAAATAAATTTTAAAATATAAACTATAAATAATCCAATAACTATTATCAACACAAAATTATAAAAATATATTTGATCACATTATTATTTACAAAAGTCAGTCATGAATCAATTTTCAGTCAAATCCGCTGTTGACGATCTCGACTAAGGTAAAATAAATGACTTCTATAATAACTATAATATTATATAGTCTTACTACTCTTACTCCTAAAGATCATAAACAAATTTAACGATTTAATGCGGTAAAGTAAAAATGTTTAGATAAGATTTTTAATGTTCTGGAAAAATCTGTTTTGGTTAGGTTACAGTGGTTACACTTTATACTTACACTAGAACTTTCTCATTTCACTTAACTTCGATTGTCATTTATGGACTATATTACGGTGTATTATATATAACTTTCACTATAATTGGATATTGATAAATATTATATTTTATATGATATAAAAATGCAGAGCGACATCTTTTACAGTTAACACCCACGTTATTTTGAAAAGTAAACAAACTACTTTAGAAATTTTCTATCTGGAAAATGTAAAATATATGCCTGATTTTGACGTATTATTTTACTAAATTACTCGTATAATTTATTGGTTTTTTAAACTTTTGATTTCATTAATGGTGACAACCATTACTTTAAAACCATAATCCAAAGCAAAATAATTTCCTAAAAAAATATGTTTTATAAATATTGATTATTTGTTATTAATCGAATAATTCTGTTTTTAAAAAAAGCATAATAATCAAATAGTCAATAGATAGTTATTTAAAGTTTAGACGTTCATTGTTTACGTTTTATATTATTTAATATTATATTGAATATTTTATTGTGAGTCGTCCATAATGAATAGCGATTTAAAATTATTCATTGCAAATATCATGAACGCAATTTGAAGAACTATAATAAAAATTAGCCTCATAATGTATCTCAGTAACGGTTAAATATTAAGTTATTATTTGTAATTATATTTATAAATTCAGAAGTGCAGTAAAAACACATTATCATATATTTAAATAATTAATAGTTAAATTACCTAAAAATGAAATATCAATAATACCTAATTATTAATTTTTTCTCGAACTGAATAAATTATCAATAGGTACCAACTTAATTCGTTTTATAAAAGTAAATTTAAATAAAATAAAATTAATTAATGGTATACCGAGAACATAGTTTTAGAAGTTATTGCAAATAGATATTATGTTTAATAATTTGTTTTAAAAGCTTTTAAATTAATATAAAAACGCTTACCCTTGTGAGATAAAACTAATAAAAGATTAATTTTTAATAAATTGTTTTAACCAAACACTTTATTTAGATACAAGCCCATAAATTCTCCCAACATAATAGTGTATGTATATAATTAGAAGATTCGTCGTTTTTTTAAGAATTGAATAAATGTCTATACATAACAGTGGCGTAATTAGGAATTTGGTTTGGGGAGGGGGAATTATACGTTTTAGTAAAATCTGTACACCTCATACAGTAACCAACCACCACCCCACCAGAATCCGAAAAAAAAAATTTTAAACTATAGCTGATGAAAAATACAAGTTTATATAAAAATATTATATAATTATAACTTTTATACTAAACTAGATCCAATTTGAAATTTCATTGGTCTTTTAGAAATATCATCTAATACACCTACAGGATTAACTTTAATGTCTCTATGGATCGCCAACATACTTAACCCATTTAACCTATCCTAATTATTGGATTTAATTATTAATAAGGATAAGGGAACTGAACGTTCACCTGAAAACTGTTACACATCGTTATATTATATTATAATATATATATTTATAAAACCTTAACCTTTTCAATCTAAATCTAATTAAATTATTCATTTTTTATATTATTCAATTATCATTTATAAATGTTTTTATGTTTATATTTTATTTTGTTGTTTAATTTTTGCTGTAAATGATTTGTTAAGCCATACGAATAAATAAATAGATTATTAATCTAATAAGTAATAATCACATTCAAGTAATTAAAAAAAATATATATAAAGTATAATATTTTAGTCATTCTCTCCTTGGTAAGATCATCAATTATAATTTGATCACATGAATTGTTTTTTTTTTTTTTTGACAAAATAAGAAACAAGTGTTTTTCCTTTTTTGTTCCATTGTATAACTTAACGTTTAAAAAATCAAAAAGAATAATTATAAAAATATTTTATATGAATAATATGTATAAAAAGTATTATCATTTACTGTTTAGTGTTTACTATTTACCACCTAGTGTCCTAGTACCTATACTGGCTTCTAGTGACAACTGAGTACTGACAATAAACGATTAAATATTTAAATACGAACTCGCATACGGTTATATTATATAATATAATCAAAGAAAATACTTCCCATCAGAAAAAATTATGGATCAGGGTTCTATTGTGCATAGGCGCGAATGTAAATGTGATATACTTATCGTTAGTATATACTTATGTCTATGCTCGGGTGTGTTCACGATAACAACCCGCACGTCTTATTTTAAGAATCGGAAATACAAGTATACAAACTTTCGGACTGTCTGAGTTTAACGAAGGCCGCGTTGAAGTATCATATAATAAAATAATTTAATTTAATTTAATTTGCGATCTGTCACAACTCACAACAATACTGCATCTAATTAATTATAGCATATAGGTATTTTATTAATTTAAAGTAAACAAAATTGTTTGATTTGGAAAGGAGAGTATACCTAGTTTGAATGGTCATTACTCTTTACTCATTACTAAGTCATTACCAATACTTTCATCAAATGTAAGCAGTAAAAAAAGGGTTTTAGGAGGGGGATCTATCTCCCTAATCCCCCCGTTATTATGACCCTGATACATAATATAATATATATTCCATATAAATATAGAATATACAGATATTTAACATCCTATAATTTAAATTAAAACATGTTTTATAGTTCTATATATAATTATGGTACATAATATGTCTATAGTTTTTAAATTCAGAATATATTTTTTAAAAAGTGTAAATTTTCACGCAATCACTTGATTAAGCATCCTGAAAACGGAATATTAAAAGTAACATAAATATTATAATATACCCTTTAACACATTTTAGGTTTAAAAAATACAAACTTTTGGTAGTATAATATCGCAGAAATTCTATCAAACTTTATTTAATTATTTCGCGTCGTAACCAAAATTGTATAATCCAAAACTTTAAATCGCGTCCAACACTCACTCGAGCACTTTTATAACATTTGTCATTTATCATTATATTTAAATATACATAATCTTTTTAGTTAAGATGACTGTTAATTCATGATTAGGTACCTAGTATAGTACTATAATAGTATACAATAGATTTATATAACCCACAACAATTTTACTTTACTAAATATCTAAATATATAATAATATCTTCATTATTAAAGTGTATGAATATGATTAAAAATAAATATCATTACAAATAATAAAATAAAAACCATAATTTATGGTAATTAAAAGAATCACTAAATAATTATAAATCACAGAATAAGGATTGAACAAACAACAACATGATATTTTGGTCATGATATGTGAATAAAATATTAGCAATTTAAATCAATAAAAATTCGGAAGAAGAATTAGAAAATCATTGTATATGTATACTTTTATAATATGCTTTTAGTAAATTGCATGACAATTTGCATTTGTCGGTTAGTATATAATCATAATATACAAGAATAAAGGACAACCGGTAATAATATTTTTTATATATTATTATGTTTGTGTGTATTTATTTAATGATTTATAATCCTTTAAATATTAATTTTAATTTTTTCTTTATAACATTATTATTATTATTATTATTATTATAAGCGTGTAAAGTTATAAAGAGAGCATACAAATTTCAGTGTATCTTTCCTGTCACTGCAGCGCTTTTCACATTTATAAACTTAAATCGCTGACGATCAAGGCTTGGAACTTTAGGAATTTGCATATTTGTTTAGATTGTTTAGAAAGTGGATATTAAAATTCTAGTTCGATACAAGTTCGATCTATAATACACAGATTTTAAATACAAATTTATTTGTTACATAATTTTTTGTTTTTTTTTTTTTTTTGTATGTAAGAATTCGCGTATTTTAGGTATAACGAAAACATATTTTTTTACAAATTTATATAGCTAAACAAAAAAATATCAGATATATGACAACCAAAAATCATAATTTTATATCGTTTGCCAATATAAATTAATTCTACATTGGCTATTTTAGTATTGCTTCCAATGCAATTAACAATAATGTTATAATCTCTATTATACTGAGAAATCGTAATAGTGGCCGTTGCGCGTAACCAGTCCGTATTTATTTTTATCCAAATTTACAAAGGCTAATATTGTACCTATCTGTTAATAGGGGGTCGTTTTATTTTTTTTAATTTAATTTAATTTTTTTCTTATGTACCTACTTAATTTATGTAAATTATATTTTATTCAATAAATTGCATATTTTTGCATATTTTCCAATTTTTCACTGTCTATTGTGATGTTTTTTAACGAATATGTATGCGCATATTTGAGTTCTTTTTAGCGCATAAAGTTCCGACTTTCCGAGCCTTGCTGATGATCGATATTTTTATCATAATTTATAATACAATAAATTCGGTTATACCTTATTACTTTACAAAAATATTTGGTAAAATATTTTTTTTCAGATTAAAAATTTACTTAAAACAATATGTATTTGTGATTTATTGTGAGAATTTTTTTTTTTATTTTACACAAAACACAAATAACGAACGTGGTTTTCGAAAATACCTCTAACCACCGATGATAACGATTTGCCCGTTATTATATTTAATAAATAATAATATATATTGTGTTTGTATTATAGTACCGCGGTTTCTTTTCAGAACGTACATTATTCGGTAGAACGCGGCATGCTAGGCGTTCAAAACCAAAAAGACGTCCAACACTCGGTGTTGGAATACATCGGCGAACCGATACGCACTGGATGTGAATCGCAATGGGATTCAGCCGACGGCCTGGTCCTGCCAGTGATGCCACCTACATTGATCGGCAACTGCAGGCTGCTACAAATATATTACTTACTCAAGGTGACAAACGACGATGGAGATCGCGTAGATATCGTGATAATTATTATTATTTGAGTCTGAGAGTGTCCGAGTTCCAGTTTCTATTTAATCGTGTTCGCGACTTTTTTTTTTTTTTTATGTCACATTGACAGTATGTGAAAAAGAGGAAACCACTGTTGTAGTGTTCGTGAGATTCTCGTCTAATTTTTCTTTATTAATTCCAATAATATACGATACAGTACCCTAAAGGAAAAAAATTGAAAACAAAAGATTTTTAAATTACGAAATTACATCATATTTTACAGAGTGGTTCGCTGTATTGGAAAAGGCCGCAATATTGTTTTTTTTTTTTTTTTTTAATATTTTTGCGTAGTTTGCACTTCTTTCCGTAAAAGAAAAATCCAATTGTTTTTTGAGATAAACTTTATCTTAAATTTAATTATCAAAAGAAAACTTTTCTAAATATTTTAATGGATATTAAATTTTAATGGACAAGTTTTTTTTTATAAATAATCATTTTGAATTTAGATGAGTGATGTAAATAATAAAGTACCTTGATGGTGTAAAAGAATTATTTTTACTATGGAACAATCACAATTTTTAAAAGGCCAGGAGATCATAATAAATTATGACATTGATGTATATTGTATACATACATTAAGAATGCCTTAATTGGATCTTAAATTTCACTAAAATACTGGTTACACTGGTTAGGCTAAGTTATATTATTATTATATTCGTATAGTAGATATAAATTCTTTATTTATGGAGATAAAACTCCATTTTACATGATATAGATAACTAATAATATTTAATAGATTTATTGGTCTAATACTATTTGGTTTTAAAAATGTGTACATTTACACATACAAGTAGAATATTACAGTATAATAATTATTATTTAATAGTTTTTAATCTTAATTTAAAATGTTTTAGATTTCTAAAATTACAAATAGCATTTTTCAACTTATTTTTCAAGGACATCAAAATATTAGTGGGGGAATAATTTTCAATTATTTTATTAGTGTTTTTAATATAAAAATATGTAGAATGAATCTATCATTCTAGTAATAGATAAGTATACTTTAAATTGAATTTTATTTAGCAGATTTGGTCTGTCTAATCACTCTTAACAGTCTAAACTTATTAGTAATAAGATTATACAAAATTATTAATATATTAATTTTTCTTCTACATTTTAATGAATCTATTCCAATCCGAAATAAATGTCATCATAACCTAAGTGAAGGGATTTTTAAAAATTGTACTTAAAAACAAAAAGCGTAGAAAATTATTTTGCACTGATTCTAACTGATGTATTTGGGACATAGAACCGTTGTATACCAGATTAGATAAGCTAACTCAAGAATCAAGACAAGATCATACTAAACATTAGTAAACTTTTTTTAAACTCTACTTCTATAAATTATAAATGCTTATTTATAAAATATTTATTTACAAAGCTAATAAATAATTTATTGAATATTAATTGACCATGAATTATCTATTAAATTAATATAATTTTGCTTCTGATTATGAAATTAAAAATATTGAGCATTATTATATCCAATACCTACAAAATTATAGTATCTTTATTAAAAATGTAGAATACATGTTATAATAATAATTAATATATAATTTTAAATATAAAATATGATGCAATATTATATAAACTTTAAAGTGACATACATCACGTAGGTATATGAATGTACAGTGTACATGAGTCACAAAACTTACACACAGTGCAATTGTATACAATATATTTTAACCTGCCTTATAGGCATTATAATTGGCTTTCGAGATCTATACTGCAAAACACAAAAAGCAATAAATCTAATTTTTCAGGGAAATATATAAAAAAAAAAGAATTATACCTCAATGATTACCTATGATATATTGTATGATTAAACAAAAAATAAAAGAACAAATCATGCTCAAAATTCATATGAAATTGAATAAAAAAATACTGTGGAAAAAGAACTATTGAATCCAAACTTTATCTAGTATAATCATATTCCGATTTTTTTTTTATTATTATTTTCATTGAACATGAGTATTTAATTTAGACAGCTGGGTCATTAGCGTTACATATAATAATGACATTAAACATATTTATATCGTATATATAATTATTATTTATAGAAGTTCATAAATTATTATAAATGTCTATAATACAAAATTTAAAAATACTACACACCTCATAAATTAAGCAAATATTTGTAGTGGAACATTTGGAATATTATATTGAGTTTCTATTCAAATATTTAATACATCTCATTTATATTATAATTTATTATAGCTAATGTCGTTATGTACAAATACAATTAAAATTATTAGTCACAAAAAAATTGTTCTGCAGATTTATTTTTAATGAATTAGTAAATGATTTAGCTCATTAGCTGCAGAACTATTTCTGAACCCGTGGACTCAAAATACACTGACACTTTATCTGTTGAAATTTTGTTTCAAATGTTTAAGTCATACAGTCCTAAACATAATATTTTTCTGAAAATGTGTATATATGTAATATGATGTATAATTGTTTAACGATTAGGGTAGGTTAGTCTACTAATCCACTCATTAGAACTTTGAGTACTTACTAATTAATTTACTACCTGTTCGGTCATTTGAAATTCAATTTTAATGTATACAAAAATTCTCAGGAAACATTGAATGGTTCATAGTATGAAATTAAAATCGTATTTTATCATTGAAAAAAATTAAAACACTTTAAAAAATACAACGAAAATAAAGTATAATCATAATGTATATGATCAAATGTCAAATATTCAAATAAGTTCCATAAGAGAGTACTGAGAGTTATAATTAATGGTTAAATTTAGATTAATATCGACAAACAAAGAATTTATAAATTGTTGTAAAAACTCTAAAAAAAAAAATACAAAACGAAACGAAACATAGTAAACATTTTCTGATTACGCATTACGACATCGTAGAATGTTTTATTTTATAACCAATAGGTATACCTAAAATTAACTTTTATAGTAAAATAGTAAATACAAGACAAGTTATGAATGTTACTTATTACCTCTTGAATCTTGATGATTAATATTGACTATTAATTAAAGACCCGGGAACATTGCTCTTCGCTTAATGTGATGTCATCTTCTATAGATACTTTACTAAATAATAAAGCCAGTAGAATTTCTGTGATCGGGTTATTCGGGGAATTCGCGGGACGATATACGAGATTCTGGTGAATTAATCAAGCCGGAAACCTAACCATTTAAAAATGTAATATTAGTAATGTCTTTGCTTTTACTAAGCGACCGTAAATTAATGTGCTACTAAACCTGCAGACTGATCGCAATTATTGGGTTCATGATAAAATATCCATAGATCGTGATAACATTTTAAAAAAATTAATTTTTAACGCGCTTAATTTGAGTTTTTTTAAGCATAACATTTAAATATCATACCGCAAAACTATACTTTACTTTTGATGCCAATAAAGACGAGTAAAATATCAACAGAAACCGTTCAGTACTCATTATCCATAATATAGTCAACGTGAGTCGTAAATGTTAAGGTCTAAGAACAAATAAAATCTAGATCCTCGACTTGATTTATTTAATGCAATATCACGTTACCAATAGAATATTTATATTAAAAAATTGAATAGCTTTTGGAAAATGAAATAACTTTACATTTTCATTGATAGTTAATTCAAGACAAACTGTATAACACAAACGTACTAACTTATTTAACGATTCTTGTAATAAAATACTATAAAATAATAATTGTACGTCATCTGCAAATAAAATAAAATAACAATCGATTGATTGATATAATGTTGATAAAAATAGAAATTAAGTATGGTGACAAATGTACCTATATAATATTATATTTATGTACATTTTTTTTAAAACACTATAATAATAACTTTAAAAAACTATGCTTTCATTATAATTCGAACACATTTTCTGGTTGAACAAATTATCCATATACGAATACACGATCTTATATTCTATAACAATATAGTGATGCAATAAAGCCTCAGGTTTGAATTCACAACAAAATCAACTTCAAAAACTTTTTAAAATGTAAATATTTTTTTATAATTGATATACCGTACCTATATTACGTATTTAAAATATAATGAAATACTAAACCACTAGTTTATTATAATATATTAGGTAGGTACCTATAATAATATTGTCTGTTACGAATAAAGCGTGCAATATACCTAGGAAATCATCGCTTACGATTAAATATTGCTCAGTGTACTTAAATAGGTATAATAATATATAATTGTGTATATTTACTTACAGGTCTGCGTGGATTTGGGAAAAGGAGACGAAGACCTAAACATAACGTTCCCAATAACAATAGCCACTGTGCCATTCAGGATACCAAACTGTAACAAGACTCCTCAAATATTTTACAGTGAGTACCTACTTAAAATATTGATGTAGGTATATAAAATATAAGTTTAATTGGCAATGGTTCGTCGCTATAAAACCATGACGTATTGTGCGAGGGGATGAAAAACTGAAAATTATAAAATGATACGACTCCCCTCTTGACGATTTTTTTATCTATAATTTTAGATGAAGTTTTATTTTTTTCTAAATATTAATATATTACCCTGCACATATATCAGATATCTAGTTATAAAAATACATTACCCGCTGGCCTTAAGTGCGTTTTTTTTTATTTAAAATAAATCGAAAACTATGTCACAACCACAATATAAAAATATCATATCATCCTGAATAAACTGTAGAATATTAATATTAATATAGTTTCTAACTATGCGGTTTTAATTTTAAAATTAAAGGAAATTGAATAGATTGGCTATGTAGTTATTCATTTGAAAAACAATTAATATTTTAAAATTGTTATTATATATTAATAAATTACAAGATTATGTGAATTACAAATTTACTTTTTATTAAACTAATTCTTAAGACATTTTTTATACTCTTTAGTCTTTAATTATTTACGCATTATTTAATATATTCTCTGGGCACAAAGTTCAAAATTACGCTATTGATATTAACAAAATATTAATTTTAATTTAAGTTGATTTTATTAACTATTTTAAAATAATTAAAAATTTAATATTATGAATTTTTATTTGATTATTATCTATTATTATTTTAAATTTATTTAATTTAATGATATTGCGTAAATTTCATTTAAAATTTAAAATAAGTTAATAAATTTGATTCTAAGCATTAACAACATTTTATTTTGAATACTATATTTACCTATTTGTTTAGTAGTACGTTTCTACGTTAGTGTATGTACATTTTGTTATATATTATGTTTGATTTTTTGGCAAATTGCATTTCATTTAATATTAATATGGTCATATAACCTATGTTATAAACTTATAACATTACAAACTAATTTTAACTGTTAAGAGTTTCTATATACTTTAATCAATGAAAAAGCCCAACTTCTTGCCTAACTTTATTATTAATCGGTCCCACTTTGGTCAGTTTAGTTATTATATAGGTACAAAATGAAGAACCATTTTTGTCGCACCAGTTAATTTACAATTTTGAATTTTTATTATTTTTTGATGAAAATCGCATAATTATAATATCAACACAATACCTACTATTTTTACACTGAAAATAATTTCAAATGACTCGTGTTGGAATATTTTACAAAGGAAAAATACTTTCGGAACAACAATTAAGTCTCACCATTTAACCAAATGGGTAGCCACAGTTATATATATAGAAAATATTGTTTGATATTTCAATGTTTGTCATAAGACTAATAAATTCGTAATGCATACATCGGCGATTTAGGTACCTATATATATGTATACCTATTTACAATAATATGATGACGCGTAATAAAACGCAAAAAACGTTATATTAATCACACGCTATACAAAAACACATTTTACATATTATGGCCATATGTTATTTTAACATTATACCCATAGGAGAGGGCATTAGGTACTCTACCGATCGATTATAGAATTGTTCAAACATTTTTTCCTTTTATATTGAAACACATTTTCGTAATCGGGAAAACGTACGAGTATGTCTGTGATGGATAAAATTTCGTGCGCCCAGAATATAACAATAATTGTTGTAATATTTGTATTTTAACATTACACAGGTGTCGCGTGCGATCACGTGGAGGGCGGTAGGTACATTGGTCCGGAGTTTTTGTTAGGCGGTCATGTTTACGACGGGTCGCAGACTGAACAGATCGTCCTGTACCGGCCGGTGTACGTGAGCGTACGTCACCCGAACTGCAATTCGACGTCGGTGGCTGTGACGACAGCGACATCGTCGACGACAACGACGACGACCGCGTGAACGAATGCAAATTCGACGGCGGTGCATTTACGATTTATTTTATTGTTATATATGTTTATTGTAGTTTATTATTTATCCGGTCAGACAGTAAAAGACGACAGAACCGTCGTGTGTTTGTATGTATGCTTAACAGGAAGAGGGGCGGGGGCAAATTCAATTGAATTGCCTGTTATTACGATTTACCATCCTCTATGATTAGGATTTATAATTCTAGATCATAAAGAAATTCAAATATTAAATTATATTTGCTTATATTTTTTTTGTTAAAAAAGCGAAAATGAACCTAAAACTAAGTTACCTTCTCAATACAGCACAGTAAGAAACGCAAATCAAAAAGGATCGATGACTATAATTAGTACCTAATAAATTTATATGATTTGAGACACCCTACGGCCTACATACATGTAAATATCTGAGCTTGTATAATTATTGATGTATAGGCATTTCGGTTTTAGTTTACCTCAGTAAGATTAGTTCATCGCGGAAAATTGACTTCGGTGTACCTCACTTCGTCAACTAATTCAACCGAGATGGGAAATCCGCCTGTAGCATCTGGTATAATTTTAAACGTGGTTGAAACTACTCTCCAAACTTTCCTGATATCTCCAAGAACAAACTCTGAAACTATCACCGAAATTGGTCGTGTAATTATTGAGTATATAAACCAAAAACAAACAGCCATTGCCTTTGGTTGTATACTTAAATAATTAATTTATTATTATTTTTTAAAAAAAAAAAACCCCAAAAGCTACCATGGCCATGAATCAATAGTTTAGCGCGCCCATCATTTGAAAATATTGACCTTTATTGTTTTTATTTACGTAGTTCAATAATCGAAAAACGATTGTGCAATATTTTAATTATAATTTGTTAATCGAACTTAAAGTCTTTTGGATTTTGAACTTGCGGCACATGCATATATACAACACGCGCATAATATATATTGGTAATATGTATCGATATTTTAAAATTCACAAAAGCGTTAACTACAATTACAACGATATAAATGTATTTGGTATAAATTAGGTAGATAAACGATTTTTTTGTTAAATAATATCTCTTTTTGAAAATAATTAATGTAGCCTTAGTTAGCAGTGGGGCAAGGACTAAAACTGTTGGTAATTAAATTATTTTACAAGACGTATCTATTTACAAAATTCGAAAGAAAAATAGTTACTATAACTACAGTAACTATAGTATAGGTACTATAAAAAATATTTTTTTTTGTTTTATACTATAATGTTAAATTTTATTAAAAATGTAACTCGATTTAATCAAACTATTATAATATGATTTTGCATTAAACATTTTTAGAAATTATTTACATTACTGCAGTCATAGAAAATTGGGGGTGTATAAAATTAATTTTAGGATACAATTGTTACCTATTTAGTCGAATCGCAGACTAAAATAAATTACTTAGCACTGTTATATTACCTATTGGTTTGATTGACGCACATACAAGATTATAATATAATATTGTATTTATTATATTTTATCATGAGTATTTATAAATGTACAGTTATTTATATATTATCGAACAAATATTACCGAAAGTCAAGAATATATTATTATATTAATAAATTATTATGCTGACCCCTTACGATTCTTATTACGTGAATTTACATTAATGATCGTTTAAATCTAACGTGGACAAACCAAAAATAATACATCATTTTTTGTGTTCTTATACAACTAAGGCAATTGAATTCAAATATACCTATCAACAAAATGTGTTATTATTGGTACATGCAGCACGATTGACCATTTTTACTTATTCGGCATTCGATTTATTCAAAATCCATACACTTTTAGGCACTCGATATTGACGATTTTCTAAAAAATATACTTCGGGTTTTAGACATTAAAATGAAAGAAGTATATAAACCATGTATGGCATAAACAAATTTACAAACATATTATACTATAAATCTATAATAGTGCTTTTTTGGCTTGATAAAGACCTATATTATTCAAGTCGTTTATTGCCACCACTCCATTTGACTCTGACAATCAGTAGCGTACTTATGATTTCTTCGAGGGGGAAAAGATACGACTAAAATTGTCGATGCCAAATGTCCCAGCATTTTATTACTTACAGATAAAGTGATAAATGAAAAAACACAACTATAACCATAGAAATATATAAGGCAAAAAAAGTGGGTCAAAAAAGGAAATATATCTCTCTAATCTCCTCCCGTAAATACGTCACTGCCGATAATAACTATCTTTTCACCATTATGATTTATGAATAACAACATGATAGACTCTGTGTCTCTGTCCGCCCATTCATTGTCTTGGACGACATAGTGGTCTTTTGCTTTCCGGTATCCATATGGTTATTAATCCGATTACCAGTTTCCGGTTCTGAAATAAATGTCACACCAAAATTATCCTTCTGTTTTTCATTGTTACCGTTCTGTGATTCTGTCCATCCGAATCATTTAACTATATTAGATTTACCATACCTAGGACCTAGGTACCTAACCATTACTTTTTCGTTCGTATTGTACCACAATCCAGTTTCTTTTAGAATCGACGGTTTTCAGTTACTATAAAACTTTGTATGATAATTCAAATACCTACATGAAAATGTATTACATCAAATGTGTATAACAATCATTAAAATAATAATAAAAAATACTATACATAATAGATAGGTAAAATAGTATCTGGAATTAAGGGCTGATTTTCGATATTATCTATCAGTCCGCCATAATTAATATTATCGTAATAAGTCGAGTTTCAGTCACTTGTATGGTAGATACGACTGATACGAGGCGTTTTTCAAATTAGGTACATCGTACGACGAGACATTAGCAACACATGCTCACGGCTTCACAGTTTTAATAGTGTTCATAAATCATGAATTCTAACTTATAAACTTATACTTATTTAATTTACATACAAAATGTATAAACTACTTTACAGTTTACGTAGGTACATACAAACTTACAAATTTAGAGTGTAGACTATAATGCCCAAATGGTCAAACGTGCTGTGACCTAGTGGGATGAGATGACCAAACGTGTTAGAGCCGTTATTAATTAATATTGCTAATTTTAATAGAATCTTTGAAACTTTCTACCTGTGTGCCAATGTATTTATAAATAATAAATTGTATCAGTATTATAATTATTATAATTTCAGAGAAACGCCATCACTACAATACTTGTATTGTCGAAAAAATAACATTTCGTTGTTTATCATTAGTCAATTAAAACATTTTTAGTTCGTGTAAAAACTATAAAAGGGTATACCTATCAACCATTTTTATAAGCCCCAAAAAAATGCAGCAATAATAAAAATGTGAAATTCTAAATTTTTTAGAACATATATTTGAGAGTGTATGTATACGAGTAATAATAAGCGTGACAATTTAATGAATTATACTAAATTACTATACGTACTATGATAATAATTTATCAAATGTTAATATTTTGATTTAAAATAAATATGTAATATGTATGTATCTTGTAAATTTATATAATTCAGATTATTACAAAAATAAATAACAATACTAATGTATACACAATTGCGATGTGAAATGTGAATAGCTAATAGGTACATAATAAATTATTAAGCCCAAATGAATAATATGATTAATTTGCAATATAATATTATGTTGATTAACAATGAAAAAACACTTAATATAAAAATTAATGCTACTTTATTCTGCATTAAATACTATGTCACAATAAAATAAATCGTTGGGAAAAAATTTACCAATGTATTTTGAGCAACACTTTAATTTAATAAACAATACAAAAAAGTTTGACTAGTACATCATTATTGCTAACAATGATATTACAGAGTAATAGTTGGATAACATGGTATTACAAAAAAAAAAAAAAAATGGTGTTATACATATTTTACAACAATAATTATATAAGTAATAAAACAAAATATTTTGTTCTTGATTGTTTTACAGAATTATCAAGTCTCATACTTGAATGTATTTATAATACAGATCATTATCACCTTCAGCATAATTAATACTGATTGTAACAATGTTATAAAATATAATATTATTAAGATGTACAATATAATATAATTATATGATAAATAATGTATATTATGACTATTTATGATTTAAATATAATGTGTTAATGTCAGACAAAAAATTATAGATTGTTTTGATTTATTTTCTATCAGAAAATAGTTTAATTTAATTAAAAAGGTTGATAGTTAAGTATTAAATTGCTGTTTACATTTCACAATTTAAGCTAAATCTTGTTGTTTTATATTGGAATTGGATAATAAAATAAATTTAATTACTATTATTTTTAAACTGTTATTTGTAATTTACATTATAAAAAATTGTATTAGATTAAGTTTGGAAAATATAGAAAATGGTATAATAAATACCAAGTCAGTTTGACAGAAAAGCAATTTTGGAATCAAAGTTCACTACTATTATTAGTCAAAATTAATAGTAGACACGGTTACGGTACAATATGTAATCTACCTACCGTTAAAATGTACCTACTAGATACTAGTAATTACTGATTAACAGTATTTAATATGTGATCTACAACTATCACAAATTACTAAATGCAATTCCCAAATGTTACATATCTAATATAAAAAATTAAAAGCTGTTGAGATAAAGTATAGTAAAACATTTGTGATGTCAACTTTATTACCCATAATTCAAACAAAAGTAGAAAATGGTTCAATTATTCATAACAAAGAATGGTGTGCATATGCTTTTTTAAAAGTGACCACAGATATATGTATATACCAGAAAATAAATCATAAAAAAATGTTGTTGACCCAAACACACATACACACACACACACACACACAAATCCAAAAATTATGGAGTGTTACTAAATAAATTCAAAATTTAAATTAATGTTGTTTCTACAAGATTCATAAAGCAGTTTCATGAAGATTGATAGCATTGCTTTCAGTCAAATAAGAATAAATCCTTAAAGAATACTTGCAATATCTTAAATCAACATTTTTACTTCAAGGTAAGTCTAATTTTGATGGTAGGTCACACATTGGATAATATAAAATTAAAAACACAATACAAATATTTTATAAGAATTCAGAAAAGGTGAATTGAATAATCTAGTTTTAAATAGATTTTTTTACTTTGATAGTAACTAATTTGTTAGTTATTGCATTTTAAAAGTAAAATATCTAGTTAGGCTCATAGATACAAACAATGTTCAGTACTTTAATATATTCATACACTTGATTGAATTTAAAAAATATATTTTAAAGTCAATAAAAGTTTGCAAAAAACAAAACTATTACAAATTTATAATTAGGGCCCGGAATTTGATGCACTTGCATCTTTTTTTCTAATGTTCACATTTAATGCTCGTCTATACAGAAATGTGATTCATGAAATATAAAATTTAATGACACAAATTTAATTTTGCATTTTTTGCATTTTTAGGGAATTTTATACTTTACGGTCATTTTTTAGTATTTTTGGTGCATTTCATTCATTTTTGTACTTTTTTTACTAGGTTTATTTGCATTTTTTTTTGTTGAAAGTTACATTTTAATGTAACACATGCAGTTTCTATCAACGTGCTTTTATTTTTTCGCGATCTACGATTATTTAATAACCTATAGTATTTTAAAGTAATATTTTTATTTAGTTAAATAAAAATAATTTTATAATATAATAATTTTAATACTTTAATTTTTGTATGAAAGCAATACCTATTTATCAATTTTTACAGTAAAATATACATTTTTAATATCATTTTTGGTGGCATTTTTTAACATTTTTATGTTATTTTATGTATTTTTGTTTGTGCATTTTATATATATTTTTAGATCATCAAGTTCCAGGCCCCATTTATAATCATTAAAAAAAAAAAAAATCAGTGTCCACATTTTAACTTATTGATTATTTTACAATTTTTTCAATATTAATTAAAAACAGCTTTGTTATTAAAATAATTTTCTGATTGTTATGCTAGATAAAAACAAATTAATAATGTATTTCTAAGCAAAAAACATCTTAAATGTCAAACTGTATTAAGCATTTTATAATTTGGATCTTACTCATGCGTTTATATACAAATACAAATAAATAAAACAATTACCCTGTACAAAATATTGCAAAATTTTTAGTATATGTGTCACTATCAGAATGATAACTGAACACATTTACGCTATTTACCTATAATTAAAGTATTAAACCTAGGGGAGTTAACTTATTATAAGAAAAAAGTCTAGAATTTTTATTTAATAGGTAAATCTAAAAAAGTTTAATCAGATAAAGATGAATACATCAAAATATATTTATTTATTTAATTAGTAAAATATGAACATGATTTTTGTGCAAAAAATGTATTTATTTAATACATAATACAATTATTTTTCATAATTTTAAATTAAATATCTAACTTAATTTAAGTTTAAACATTTAAAAAAAATTTCAGTTCATATATTATATTATTTAAACCAAAATTTAGAAAAATATTTTTTAAACATATTTTTAATGAAATAAATTGAAAATACGTATGACACAAGTAAATGTACTTGAACAGTAACATATACTTTTCTAATGAAGTTGATAGACAAGTTTTGAGTGAATATTTTTATCAATTATACATGATAAATTTATAAATTTAAGTTATCACAGAATAATATTAAGAATTAACAGTTACCAATAAGGTAACATGACTGTAAGACACACTATTCTCACTTCGACACAAGTTAGTATTGATAAATTCTATGAATATGAAATAATAATTCTTTTCCTTGAAAAAGATACAAAAATAATTTTGTAAATAATCTACTAGTTTCGAAAAAAAAGAAATAATTTAATTTTGTTGAATTATCAGTGATGTTTAAAATGTAGCATAATATTTATAGCAAAAAGTCAAATAATACTCATAAATAAAATTATTTAGGAGAAACTTAAACATAAAAAGTTTATTTAAGGCTTAATGTATTCTTATCTAAACAAAAATTGTTTTAAACAAAGAAAAAACTGATTCGAAGATTATGGTACTTGACAAAATGTTTATTTATTTTGTCTTTATCATAAGTTCAAAGTTCAAACCTCTAATTTCATTGATAGTAAATTCTGCCAAAGTTATAAAATTTAATCTAAATGGTAGTTTAAATTTAACAAAAGTCGTAATAAATCACATTAATGATTAAATAGAATTTTTAAATGCCATAACAACTATTATATATCAAAATAGATGACTCGTGTTAAAACATTAGTTATATAATAAAATAATTAATACAATTTTAAAATGTATTTACAAATAACAAATCCCGAATAAACATAAAATACTAACTTTCAAAACCAAAAATATCATTAGGCACTTCAGTCCATAGCCCATTCATTAATTGCAGATATTTTTATTCGGTTACATAAAATGATACATTTTGTGATAGTATAGATGGTTTTGCAAATATGTAATCATTTGCTAATCTATCTTGTCTAGTTACTTTTCCAGTCACTATATATCCTTTATTTTCCAAGTATGTTCTTACACCATCGTCACCTTCTTTTACATGAAAAAATTCCACTGATAAAGTCTATAAACAAAAAATATTAATCAATTTTCTTAATATATAATATAGTCATTCATAGGCGTACGCACAGGATGACGGGTGAGGCACCTCCTGACAGTATGTAATTAGGGCCCTAAAATGGCTCAGAGCATAGGGGTCTATATTTTAACTGATGTAACTTAATAAAATGTAGTTTTATCTAAAATATGTAGTAAAAAATAAATCATGTTTTGTGATAAAAAAAATTAAATAAATAAAACATTAAGTACTTTAAATTTGCTTGGAATAACTTATAATGGTTATAACAACTTTAGATGTTATTGACTACAGAATTACAAATATTAAGTAAACATATTATCTAAGAAATAGATACTAGATCCAAGGGAATATAATATAACTTGATATTAATAATTATGTACTGATTAATGTGTATACACTTGTCTTGTTTAGAGAGGGACAAGAAAATTTGTAGGTACCTCCCGAAATTCAGGTCTGCGCATGCCCATGTACATAGTTATACATAACAGTAAAAGTTTACTTACTTTTATATCGACCTTATCAAACGGAATAGTTTTTAATACATTTAATTCTGATCCTTCAACATCTAAGCTAAAATAATCTACTACTGTTATATTCAATGCCAAAAGATATGTATAAAATGGAAAACATTGTACATTAACCAATGGTAATTTTTTTTTCCCAATATCATTTATTCCTACGAAATCTTCTACAACTTCATCATATGCTATTCGGCCCATATTACTACGTTGAAGAAAAGAAACCTAAAAAAAAAAATAAAAATTTAAGTAAATTATGTAATGCCTATTAAAAATTTAAAAAGTTCAAAACTTACAATTTCAGGATAAGGATTAATACTAAGACAAGTAGGTGATAAATATGCTCTACGTCCTTTTTTTAACATTTTTGCAAAATTTAAAGGATCTGCTTCAATGAGTAGTCCTGTCCACCCATAAAAGCGTTCAAAAAATAAAGTATTAGATCTTGTTTCACCATCCAAAGCTCCACATTCAATAAAAAAACCTCCTTTCTAAAAAATAAATAAATTAATAATCACTCAAGATTTAAGTATTAATTTATTATTTCTACACAATAATAAATTATTATATATTATTTATTTACTTTATAATCAATAATCTTGGATATTTCAGAAGCTTGCCCCATTGAAGGATCTCTTAATGACATGTCAATTAAGTTATAGCGATTTCTATGGCCTTTATTTTCTTCAATAGGTCTGATAAGGAAATTGTTTTGCAATTTTTTTACAAGATTTGAGTTATCCATGAATACTTCTGGACCATTCAAATCACTATCTAAAAATATAAGAACTATTAACAAAAACATTAATTAACAAATTTATTTATTAGATTTTACCTATTTAAACAGTATGAAACTTTAATTTACTAATGTTATTTGTAAGCAAACTTATTCTTTGTTATACATCATAATTATGATTTTTGTTACAAACAAATTAAGTATAATTTAGTATATATTTAGAATATAATTAAGTAATAAGCCTTTGACAAGGTTTGGCATCTTGGACTTATCTCAAAAATAAAAACCCTAAACCTACCATACCAATATACCTTAACAATACACTCTGGTCGTCTATAACAAATTGCAACTTTCATGTCAGAATAGGAACAGACATATCACAAATACAATGAATAAAAGCGAGTGTTCCACAATAGGATCAGTCCTAGGACCAGTGTTACTTATTTAACATCTATTGCTATGATTTACTAATGCCACAACATTGCCAATTGGCAATGTTTGCAAATGATACAGCAATAATAACGCAAAACGAAGATCTTGAAACTTCAGTGAGAGACCTACAAAACCTCTTACAAAAACTATCCTTATAATTCTCAAGATGAAAACTAACTCTAAACTCAACCAAAAGCAAAGCAAAAATATTTACACTACAAAAATACATAAACCCGACATTAATACATATTAACAATCAGGAAATTAAATGGAACAGTAAAGACAACTTAGTAAGATATCTGGGACTGCATCTTGATGAGAAATTAAGCTGAAAAATACACATGAAACAAAAAAATTAAATTAAATTTTTTTTTTTTTTTATTTTAATTAAATTACACCAGGCCGGGCACCAGGCTAAAAATACTATACCTACCCTATTAATAAAGCTCAATACAGCTCAACCATACAGATGGAATGCTCTCTACTTCTATATAAAGCAATAATAAGACCATTAATAGCCTACGCATACCCAAAAACAAAAATTTAAAAACTACAAACTCTTCAAAATACATTTTTAAGAATAGCTCTAAAGACACCATGGTTGATGAGAAACAAACAAGTTGAAACAACTATACAATGATACAAGCCTACCATAGCTATCTACTTGGATAATACAACAATTTAAAAATTTCCTCAAAAAACTTCACAAAGCTGATGGAGAACTCCACTACAAAATTGGCAGAATATTCACCAATCTAAGATTAAAATCATGGCTACCACAGGATATTAAACTAATACTAGGGTAATACTAAACTATACTTTTTACAATATTTTAGTTGCTTATTAAGTAGGTACGGTAGACTTTCAAAGCATTATTGAATGCAGGAGTTGCTGACTACTAACAGATATCATTAAAACTAAAAATACTTTTCGATTTGTTGTAGACAATTTTTTTCTTACCTTTAGAATAACTGTAATATGTCTTAAACATTTCTGAAAAATTAAAGATCAATGTAAATAATAAACAAGTGAACACCTTCAGCATAGGGCCGTTTGGCGAAACAAACCTACCATCATAGTGCATTGCATCGATTTCTGTACGACCGTTCTTGGACGTCAATATATTAAACAAGCAAACCATGAGGATGGCCAGTAAAATATACAAACACAATTTTTTCGACACCAATTTTTTCATGGCGAATGTTATTCGTCGTTGAACGCGTACCATGTTTTTGTCACTGGACTTCAAACACAATTAACGTTCCTAAAGTCGAAAGCTTCACGACCATACCGGTGTTATGTAAAGTATAATACTGAAGTTCAGGTAGACTGTACCGACGAAATAAAAACGGTTAATCGTACGCTCGGAAAGTGATTTATTTTATTGCTGAGAGTACCATGAGACTATGATAGTTGAATATTACTGTACAATGTTATTTCGTGGATGAAAAAAATACTAAAATACTCTATTTTTGCAGTAGTGATGACTTTTTTGTGGAAAATAAATAGGTAATAGGTAAAAAGTACTCAATGATTTCGTAGAAAAATAAAATATTAAAAATTATCACTTATAGTGTATAATTTGTGATAACAATATTGTGTACGATTTTTGATAACATCAGCAAAATTGATAGGAAAATACTCTGACAAAACGGCACGTAAGTCGTAAAATGAAATGTAAATAATGTTACTCTATAGTCTATGCCCTATAGGAATGCGACACGTGCATTGTCACAGTCATAAAAATGGGAGAAATGTTCCCTAACTGCTCATCCGAATTCCGAATACAATAAATGACTATAGTACCTGCCTAATTTTTATAATAATATTTGGTTTATCGTCATTCGTTCATATTCTAATGATCACGCCCACGGGCCATAAACTGCGTCTATCTCGGTGGCTGACCGATTTTTTTTAATTAATCATTATACATTTTATACCTATTGTATCATAAATAATTTATTCAGTTTTAATTTTAACTAATTCTACTTAGTTGGCGGTTTGCACTTTGGTCAAATTTTCTATTCGAAGAATCCCAGTTCTCTTGTCGACTCCTCGATTTATTTAACTTTTCTCCAGAACCCTATAAATAGTAAAGAAAGAACAATATTATTCAACTGATTGGTATAAGCATATAGATAAAGGATGCTTTATTAGTTTACTATGAATCACACTGTCTATCACAGAGTACCTACTGGCTACTACCTACCTATAAACCACATTGTGGGCTTACTAATTACCTACCGTTATTCCATTTTCCCGCAAATATTCGATTTTATTTTTCAATAAAATATGTTGATAACAAAATTTTACTTGGTCAAAAACCTAGGACATTAACGCAATATGGAAAAATTTAATGTAACATTTGCATGATTTTTTATGAGCATTTCAAGTTTTTACAAAATTCGTCAAACGCATGAAAATACATAAATTATTTTAAACTAAAAAATGTATTAAATGTTGAATTTGTATGGTTTAGACTTGAAAATCTATTAGGTAAAAGGTTCCTAGTAAGACGTTTTTTACTATAATCAAAAAATCCATAAAATATACAAGTACCTACCTACAATTTATTTTTCTAAACAAAATAATGTTAAACAGTGAGTAACGTTTTTAGATATTTTGTTGTAATTTAAAAATATTATTTGTGATGACTTTTCACACACTACTTAGTATATTCTACAGAAAATTTCCAATTTTTACCTCCAACCAGATTTAATTTTCATATAATCGAAAAGTCGAGAAATTGAAACAAAAAAGCGGTTTTCTAATATTTGCAGTTTTTTCAATTATTTTGAAAAGCAACGTTTTGAGAGTATTTTACTGATGATAAAAATATACAAAAATAAAATACAACATTTCAAAACCAATACATTTATCGCTGTAATCAAAATCTAAAATGTCACAAATCACAATTCAATAATAGTACCTAAAATGAAATATTCATTGGTCCGAGAATCTAGATTAAAAATAATAATAATCGTATACAACACTGTCATCTAGTGGTTAAATTAAATAACATATGTCGACGGTTATTAGCGCAAAACAGCAACAGTAGATAGCGCTACCATTATCGTTCTTACGTGTAATCAAAAAAATTAATTCGTCCACATATTTTGATGTTATAAATTAAGATTTAAAATAATAATAAATTCAAGAAAACGTGTAACTAATTGTAATAAATAAATAAAAATATTAATCTTTTATTACGATAGCAGGGACACCCACATTGTGACCACAAATAAAACGTCAAGGCCCAAGATGTCCTTTGACTGCTTCGATCTTCCCAGGAAAACAATTTGACTGCGATCCGCGGCCCTCAAATTTGCTTCGTCCTGAATATATTTAATGATTTTTTTAGGGTTTAATAATTACATGCTTATTTTGTATTTTTACAGGATAAGTTTCTTTGAAAGTTTAAAATCATTAATTACTATAAACAGAATAATTTTACACTTATATGTGCCATATGTATGTTATTAATTTTTTTTTTTTTTTAAAATACCTACTTACTTACCTTATTTTATACAGTTTTTTCATCTATAATAAAAGTCAACTTTATTTTTTAATAATATGTCTCACTGCAGTCGTTAGCAAGCGTAATGAATCTAATTATTATTTGAATGGACAGCCCGCTACTCACTACCGCCTGCGGCTCAGTGGGAAAAGTACCGATATCCTACAAAATCTACTGCTGCATATAGGTACCTACATTAATACATAAGACATAAAACGGATGAAACATAGCGATGAATATTTAACTTTTTATGAATGATGTGCTTGATTAGTGTTTTCATCATGTTGTAATACGGACTACTGATTTGGTTAGGTATAATATATCCTTTTCTATTTATTTGTTGAAGGTGACGTTGATCTTTTTTATTATTGAATTCACTACAACTGACATACGTACCTACCCTTGTTTTACCCATCTTGATCAACAAACCGATCGTCGTTTAATAGCCAATGTAGGACAACTACGACTTTCGGATTTCGAGACAATATACTTAGCTGATGATGATTGTCGAGATTGATTTAGGATGTTTAAGATCCGCGCGTAGTATTCCGAGTGTTTATAAAATAACAAAGTACGTAATGATCAGTGGTGTAGTTAGATCATAGTGTCATAAGCTTTGGAAGGAGAAAGAACGGAGCTTGAGCCTCACAATCTTAACCCAATGTGACCCACCGTAGATACGTCATCTACACGTATCCCCATATATTGCCATATTACATGTTTACAAAATACAATATAATAATTGTATAAATAAAACACACTCACATAGCCACTTGGGCCTAATTTCTAGGGTGCAATACCGTGCACTTTCAGTCTGAAATTTGTTAGTCCAAGTAATATCATATCGTTTTGAGGCGTCTTAAGTTTTTTTCAATATAAAGGTGGGTAGAGTTACTAGTTTGGTACATTTTTCTACAACTTCTCCTGTTTAACGGTCAGCTAGTTAGTTTAGTTTTTAATTTTAAGTTAATTTAATTATAACATACAAACATAAATAATATATTTTAGAAAACTATTTAAGTATAACTTATTAGTTATTGGTATAAAAGAAAACAATGTAATAGTATAATAAATAATCGTGTTTAGTCACATGCATTAAATTTAGCTCTTGCAGGTTTTTCATAGATATATTCCTGCAATATATCCACAAGGATGAATTTATATATTATATAATTTATTCAGTTGTAATTCTATTTAGACATCGAATATTTTTTATGGTTATGATGTCCAAATTAAAAAAAAAAAATCTTTTTAGAAAATTATCATACACTTATGCATATACAATTATTGTAAATAATTATTTTATTAGATAATGTAACTAAAAAAATTGCTCGATTAAACGAAAGAAAATAAAAGATTGTATAATTGTATTAATATAATATAATATGGCAATATTATGAATTTTAAATAATAGGTTTATATAAGTCATACATACTACATAATACATATTAGTATAATTATTAACAATACTTTAAACTATGCAAATATATAGACTTATAATTAATTACTATCAATTGAGTTAACTCTTAAACCTAGAAAAGTTCCTATATATCGTACTATGTATTAAAATAACTAATAAGCGTGTATGGTATCGTCAACTTCAAACTTATAGTATGATAAGACGTGTAAATACAAATGAATATTAATAATTGTAAATTTAACCCATATTTTCCTTGCGGGGGTTTAAACATTGAAAAACCTTAAAACCAGCATTATTTCAACGTTAACAGGTAGGCAATCGATATTGTATAAAAACATTACAACATATTATATAGACGGGAGTCTATTATATTAATATATTATTATCATTTGATCCGCGACACGGTTATAGCTGAAAAATAAACAAAAATTTTCTTTTATTAAGTTAAAAAAATATAAGAATTTATTGCTGCAGGTACCATCATCTCATCTTCTCTTGCAGCCGGATTGAGGACGATCGCGATGGAATAAAACACATATAATAATATAATATAAAATAATATACGAGGAAACCAGTTCTGCGAGCGGCACTCGTCCGTTTATTTTACAAGCACACGATGCGCGTACCCATGGTGGGTATATTATGAACGCGCCGCCGCCGCGATCGACAAAAACTCGTGTGCGTTTCGACCGTGTATATTTTATACGTACACATAAACCGATATAATAATATGTATAAAATATAATATACGTTATATACAGAATTTACGCGTGTGTACGCGCTGTGCATGGGTACAATCGATGTGACACCTGTCATTCGGACGGTTATCGGCGGTGAAGTCCGAGGAGAATGAGGTTAGTTAGGCACGGCAGGCGAACACAACGGCGACGAGAGCCGGACCCCAGACACGCTGGAGCCGAGGATATACCGCGTGGCATGGGTCGGTCGTCTGACTGTCTGTCGCCGTCGCACAGCCATCTCCACCTCTCCCCGGTCGTTCTCACTCACAGTTCTCTCTCTCTCTCTCTCTCTCTCTTCTTATCGATCTATCGATCTATACCCAATACCCATCTCCCTTTACCGTTTCCCGAACGACTACATATATATATATGTATATACAGTGTATAGTGTTATACACATGTACAGGTGGGCATATATCTTTATCGTTTTCTTTCTCCGTCTTTGTCACCTGTCCCGATCGTTTACACACACACACTCGCGCACGCACGTGAGTTTTCGAACAAAGAATAGTATAGGTATATAATATTATGTATTTTATATTTATATACGATCTGACCAACCACTCTTCACACACACACGCATATAACATATACCATGTAGAAACCTTGGAGCCTCTCGGAAGGAAAAACGTATACATACACGAAAAAAAGAAAAAGAAATAAACGTGCGTCACACAAAAGACACCAACATCGCGTCGTTTCCCCCGAGGAAAAAAACGTGAGAAACGTCGTTTTTTAATATATATTTTTTTTTAATACAAATAGAATAACAACTAGAAAAATTGAAGCAAATTGTTTGATAGCGACGCGTGTGCAGTGTGTATAGTACCTAGTCGAGTACCCATCTATATATTTATACTTATACATATATATATATATATATATAAGTATAGGTACGCATCGTTATTAAAAACTCTCCTGGCTGACACGACGATAATAATAAAATAATAACAATCGACCGCGCGCACGATTCACACGTTTAATATATATATATATATATATGTACGCTTATACAATAGTATAATATTATAACACATACACGGATACACGAGTATTATATAAGAATATATTTATCTATTAAAAAAAAGGCATAGTTATAATAGCTATTCTTAAAAATAACTATATAACGTCGTATGCGAGGATTTCGATTCCATTATTATCAGGTGCTTATGCTTCAGCTATGTAGATATTATATAGTACTTATATAATTTTTAGATAAATGTCATTCACATCAATACATGTATTATGCATAAGCATTTTTAAAGATGACGGCAGTATCCTGTGCAAGGGATGAAAAGCCGTTTTCTGCGTGGGGGTGTCAATTTTAAGGGGTGAAAAATGGTTGAGGTGTGTTTTTTAGTAAAGTAACGATTTCTACTTTTCTATATATTTTTAAATTAATAAGGACTCAATTAAGAAGCAGATTCATAAAAAATATTATTTTTTACAAAATTCATAATTATTTTTTATAAATATGCTGCCCAGAATATTCTAATACAGCATTTCTCTGCAATGTCTGTACTATGGCGATACATTATTAAAATGTTTCATATTTTATGACACACACAATAAAAATAATAACAAATAATAGTAATAATGGGTAATTAGTTTTAATTGTTAGTAAATAGGAGTCGGATTTTAAAGCATAATAAGCAACTAAAAAAGCACACGATTGTTTAAAAAAAAGGAAAAAAGAAGTATATTTATTTAAAAAAAAAAAAAAATTATAACCAAAAATTAACACGAACTAGTTCTAAAAATGAACAAAAAAAAATTGAAAAATTAATTGAAATTAAAAAAAAAAGTAATAATTATCTTGCATTTCCCTTGATTGCAGTAGTGAATTGACTCTATAGTCCGACAGAACATTTATCATTTAACATAGAAAACGAAGTCTCTACACCTACCTGAAGTGATCATACAAGAGGTTTCAAATTACAACACTAAATCATACATTTTGAAATGGTCAATATTCATGTTAAAGGCATACTGATCGTAAAGGTACTGCAGGCTATATTATGTAAATCGACAATCTATACCTTTAATAATTTAACAAACAAACCGATAACAATATTTAGTCCACATTCTGGGTTTTTACGTTTCTTATTAATTAAATTTTTTATTATTTCTATAATAGCATAATAAACATATAAAAATTCTACAACTAAAATAACTGACAAAAACAAAAAAAAACCATTTACATAAAAATGTTGTCACGTAAATAAATAATCCAAGTTAAGCTACTAAATTAGCAACATCAATACAAACGTAGGGCGAGGAACGGAGAGGATTTTAGTTTACAACTGTATAGTGTTATATAATTAATGATTGTGATAAAATTATCAACTAAATACATAGGTACAATAAAAAATGTGTCTGGGCGTCTGGCTGATAAGCGTTTTACTTGATATCTATAATGATAATAGTATATATAAAATGTATTATTATTGTACGTGTGTACATAACTACGTAAGGTTATTATTATAGTTAAACGTTCTACAACAACTGTTTTTATCGTTTTAAAATTACAATAATAATTATAATATTATTCAGACCAAATTCTGAAATAACAATATAAATATATACACATATAAGGCTGTTACGAACCTTAAGTAGTTAAGCTATTACCTATATTTATTATTATTATTATTTTTTTTTTGCACTTAAAATAATGAAATATTTTTATGTTACTACATAAAATATAAATTATAATTAGATAAGTATTTAACTTTGGTACTTTACATGCTTACACTAAGAAGTGAAAATTACTTTTATATACGATTTACATTATGATGGTTATATTTTTATACTAAAGACTAGAACTTTATCTATTTCCAAATGCAAAGATTGCTAAAATAAAGTATGCCAGTAATTGCACGGTTCTAATCAAGACTTGAGTACTTACCATCATGCCTTCTATAAGCTGTAACTGTAAGCCAAAATAAACATACAAATCAATTAATAAATAAGTCATTTTAGATTCTGAAGGGAGAAATGAAAAAATATTAGTTTTACAATGATGATTTTTTTTTTGTATGTGATACGTCTGAAGATAATTTATATAATAGAAAAAAATGTACCAATTTTCAACTTTGAAAGACGTTCAAGATAGATTTAGTTTGTAAACTAAGGAAGTGAAAAGTATGAAAAATAAAAAAAGCAGATTATTCTTAGTACTTAATAACTAGAAGTTAAGAACACAAAAATAAAACTATGGAAAAACGGGAATGTTTACACAAGGCCCAACACTAGCTTTCGATTAAATCGATTTTGTTTTTTGTTGTTGTAATAATTCAGAAAATAACAATTGTGGCAAATACTTGATATTTTCACCAAATATTTGAAATATTTGTTTTATCGTTTTCTAGACATGATAACATTTACAAAAACTTGTTTGTGGTATTATTATATATATCATTTGAAATTGTTTACTTTTTTAATTTATATTGATACCTAATTTTTGTTTGTAAATAAAAACTTTAAAAATTTAACATTTAGTTTTTTCAAATTAAAAAATTATTTACTAATATTATAATAAATTACAATGCATGCAATGTTATTTTTGAAAAACATCAGTTTAATTTACTTATACTAATAATAATATAAATTATTTTAATAACATATAGGTAAATAATTCCTGGTCTGAATCGTTATTTTTAATATAATATATAAATATATAATGCTACTATACTATCTTATTATTGATGTCTAGCACATCCATTAAAGGGATTAGGTACTGCAGTGATAAGGTATATTAATTAAACTATAGCTATACGAGTATATTATACAGCAAAGTAATTCACTTGTTTTTTTCTCATGAATTCGTATTCAATTTCTCTACTAATAATACTATATAAATTCATTGTTTTAATAAAATACACCTATTCAGTGGAAAACAGAATATGCAATACTTGAAATTAAATTGCGTAAGACGTATATTTTTCTTATGATAAGAAATTCATTCTTCGTTTAAATAAAATTTAAATGGGTTCATTTAATCCATGTGCACACTACACATTTATAAAATAAATACATGTTTTAAAATTAAATTCTAAATTATTTTTAATATATAGGTATGCTAATGGGTAAATTCCATAGTTCTGGAAATTAGCCAACTTTTATAATACATGCAAATTTTGATATACACGTATACTTTATAGTGTATTTTTATTTAATAAAGTTGAAAGGAAACACTAGAATGATAATATTTTTGGGACGAGGAAGACATTATATCATAAAAAAAAAACTAACTCTAATTCTCCTACTATTTTCTGTAAATTGTTATAAATATTTACAACAATTGAAACATTTATTTGTCATTTTCTTATAATTTTTACAATTTTAAGTCAGACATTGCTTTTATAATATCCTCTTTTTTCCTATTAATTATTATCATTAAAACAAATAATTTATAAAATAATAATAATAAACAATAGAGTATTATATAGTGTAATTATAATCGCTATCTTTAACACAATCGTCGCATACAGATGATAGATAAAATAATTGATTTTTATTTTATACTCTATAGACATTGTTTAAAAAATAGTAATTAAAAAAAAGAAAAAAATTCATATATATATAGATTATAGAGTTATACAAATATGATAAATGATTATAAAATTCTCACAAATTAATAGTTACGACTTGCGATATTAACTTACCTAACGTTATACATTATAGGACTACAAATATGCACTGTAGAATGTTATACAGTTTACATAATAATATAATGTTCAACGCACTCTCGTACACTCGAAAATTCACGTCGGTCTATTATATTTATTTCAACCAGGTAAAATAAAGCTAGGCTAGGCTACGTTAGCCTAAATTAGGTCAGGTTAGACTTTTTTCTTAGTATTAAAGATGGTGTAGATCGTTAATAATTCTTTCTCTTATGGGTCATCGTCGTTTATTTTAAAAACCATTACAACTTGAGTGAGTCCGTAAGGCATTCTACCTCCTATGACTCATTTATACTTGTATAATATTCTTTAAAACAATATGATAAGTATAGTAATTTGTAATAATAATTGTTAGTATTATACAATAAGTTAATAAATATTAGTATTATCTTTTATATGATATCTCTTTATTTTTTATTCTTCTTAGTTTATTGGCTTTCATTAGTTAATTTGCATATTTTCTAACCACTTTACACTTCCTTCTTGTCCAGAATAATCTTAACCAAGTTCTCCGAGTCTATAACACTGTCAATTGTGATGCAACATCTTGCTCTTTTTTTCCACCCAGTCATCACATATAATTCACATTCGAATAAGGTGTGTAACACATCTATTATTTTATGTCTACAGAACTACGCTGCCAAATCCTTTTTTCGAAACCTCTTTATGTATGCTAGAAAACTAGATGTTTTCATTTACAAGAGTATTTGGAAATTAAGAATGAGTCTCTAAAGTGGCAGGATTCGATATCACTGTTGTTCAACAAAAGACCCTACTATTGAAATTAGAAACGTTAATAAATGAACCTCTAGTGATTAAATCGCTGCAGAACAACAATTACAAAATTCCGATTTAGGAGAATACAAACTTAACATAATTATCTTAAGAAAGGCGTTTGACGATATGTAGATGGCATTAGTAATGCTTCCTCACCACACCAGAATTATAGTCAAAGGAAGTCTTATAAAGATCGGAATATTATAGTAAGCGACAAGATTAGACTATGCGAATAAAACGATTAACTCTCAGCACTATTTTGTCATTTACATAAATTAAAATTTTTCTTGTACCCTATCGTACCAAGTATTTCCAAAAATATAGAGAAAAGGCCACTTCGCCACTAGATGTTGACACGACCCCAACGCTTGCGACCTCTCCTCATCTGTATACACCCTACACACTGTCACTCTGGTCCTGATAGGAGAATATCGAGGTTAAAATGATGATAAGACCGCGGTGGCTCACTGCTGCGAGGCAGGCGGAGCCGATATCGTGATCAGGTTTAAATTCTTTACCGTGTGTAATTTTTTTCATTTAATTCTCGATATCTATCCTATGACCGGCCACATCACGTGTGGCCGCGTCAATGTAAAATTACTGAAATAAAAGTTATACTTTTCAGCAGGGCTTTGCACCCGAACGTAACCCGAAACCCGAAACCCGAATTAACCGAAATAAATAGCAAAACCCGAAACCCGTATATACAAAACCGATTTAAAAAAATAAACA
>VUJU01000898.1:0-75902 GCA_009835225.1 Aphis craccivora
ATAAACACAAACAATTTTATGATTTTTCAACTTCAAAATTACTTGCAAATTTTCGCGTTTTCGACAGATTTCATAAAAATTTGAACTATAAACGCTTATAAAAAAAAACTGTGACTAGCGATTTTTAATTTTTTTTAACTGAAATTAGAACAAATCATAAGGAACCTTGTATTAAATTTTCAAAACTTTTTGGTCATGCAAAATTTATTTATCGACACTTCAAAAAAAATTTCTCGAAAAACTCGAAAATTTCAGTGGTCTATAAATAACTCAAAAAAAATCAAAATTTTATGAAAATTTAACTGTATATAGTTAACACTGACATAAACATTTGGTGAAAATTTCAAGTATTGGCAGTGATTAGTTTTTGAATAAATTACAACCATAAAAAAAAAATCGATTTAGTCGAAAACTGGTTTTGCGTAAAAATTCCCGTTTTTCCGTCATTTTTTTTTTTGTTTTTCCCGGCGCTTTTGAAAACTATTGGGAAATTCAAAAATGACCTCCCCAATGCACCAACTAGATTCATTTTTCTACCGGAAACCATCCCCATAGTTTGAAATTTAAGCATTATTTCGACACGTTCTCGTGTACACAGACACAAAAAAAAAAAAAAAAACACAACAAATGTAAAATCAATACATTCATCGCTCGGCTCAGAATCTAAAACAATTTTGAACAAATCTTTATACCAATAAAATGTAATTCAGGTTGAATATTATTTGGGTAGAATTTCCATTATAAGCATCTATTTGATAAAATCAGATGACCATTAGTTCTACATATATAATCATTTAAAATACTTGTCGTACTCTACAAAGCACTAGTAGTACTCTAAATACCCCCAATATTGTTTTTTAAATAGACAAATCGTTTATTTTCAATTTCACTAAATTTAATGAGAAATCAGAAAATTCAATTAAAAAAAAGAAAAAACTAAAAATATATATTTTTTATAATGATAATAATTATTAAATTTAGATTTTTTTGAATTGTTTCATATATGCAATCATTTTACATAGGTAGTTTTTAAATAATTTTAAATGTATACTTACCTATGTATTATATATTTGTACATCAATTGTGCTAAGTAAATTAAATACCTACTTCATTTTAAACCACATCTTTCCTTATTGTAAGATTCATATAATATGAATTATGAATATAAATTGTACACACACATATATATATATATATATATATATATATGCCTTGAATAATTTATTTAAATCTGAATGCTTTTTATTTTATTGTTTTTTTAAATCCCATGTAATATTGTAAACATAATAGCAAAATAGAATAAGAATTTTTCAAAATAAACTTAGTAATTCGAATCTATACTAAAGAAATACTTTAAAGCATCATGAGTTATCATTGCTTATCATTCGCTTAGTTATACAGTATACCTGTGACTCTATACACAGAGTAATATACTTAATTCTAATAAAAGAAAAATAATCAATGCATATTACGAGATAAAATTAAATTTTTTAGTTTCGTTAAATTAATGAGCGGAATCTTCAGAATATTTAATGAAGCGTACCTACAGCATATTATGAAGATTAAATGAAGAATAAATTTACATTGGACATTTTTTTATATATTATTAATAATATTATATATTATAATACATAATATTATTTTAGAACTCAACAAATAATAATCTATAATAAAGTATATTTTGTGTATAGAAATAATTTTGATCGCGTATCATAGTATTTAATTACCGAACTATTATAATAAATACATTTATTAAAGTATAATAAAAAGAAAAAAATTGCGTCTTTCTATACCCAAAAAAATAAATATTAAAGATACTTTATTTACGCATTAAATATAATTAAAAAATGTCATTGCATTATTGAGTGCAAAATATAAAATCCTAATGTAGTGAGTCACATAAAATTTTTAGTTTTTACCATGATAGTGATTGTCTAGTATTATTGGTATTGTGTTCAACAGTGATAGAAATGTAAAATATAGTTTGACACAAGATTTTGAAAAATCACTTGAGTACTTCTTTTTCGGTACCTATAATTCTTTTTATTCCTATTCATTTTTTTTAAAACAAATCTAGAAAAACACCAAACATAGTAAATTTTCTTAAACTTTTCATTAATGCACCCATCCATATATTTTAAAGTGTTAATAATAATTGCATGTAAATATAAGTACAACAAACTTGGTTGCAATTATTGTGACAACCAAAATATATACAAAACAAATTTAAACGAATTTAAATTTTATTTAATCTCCAATTATTATATGATTTGAAAAATAATAATATTATTTTGCAATATCATATAAATAAATCATAATCGGCTAACCTGCCTATTGTACGTTTATTTTTAAATTAATCTATAAATATGCTAATTTTATTGATCTCGCAATATCAATTAATTGATTATCGTAATTATAATGGTTATCATCATTGTCCTTTATCACGGATAACTACAACTTAATTGACTAAGGTAAAATTAGTGGAATTCAGTTCAATAATATGACTATTTCCGTATGATTGAATGACTGAACAACACCACAAAATAATTGTATCTTTCTGATGGTCATTATCACAACTACCGAACCGTGAAATTATTCCATAAATTATACATTGTGGGTAGGTACCTACCTTATATTTATGGCGTGGACATTAAATATTATGACAAGTGTGTATATAATATTATTGTTGTATCATTTAAAACTATGGCATAATTGATATATCGAATTAATAGTTATTATTTAGGTGTACATAATAACTACGAAAATTTTAAATATTTAAAACGATGTAGGCATCCAAGATAATTTAAAAACGTTTACAATATTTAAAAAGCATAAAAAGCAATTAGATTTTGTGTATTATAGGTATATTGTATAATGTGAATAAATACAGGATCACTTACCTTATTTATAATAATAATAGATGATAGAAATTATTTTAAATGTTAATAAAATATGATAATAGTTGTACTTTTCATATCTATAAAATACTAGATATAATAACATACATCTTTTGTAACATAATAACTCAAATAATATATGGATGCCTAAACTTAATTTATAATGAATAATGATGTACTTGAAATGTGATAAATTATCATTTTTTTTCCCTTTTTAATGCATTTTAAATAGAATTTTTTTAAGGATTTTAAAGGCATTCTTAAAAACGTATAATGCAATAACAAAAGTAAAGCTACAAATATAATATAAATATTTTAATACTGTACGCCGATAAATTTATTAATGCATTTCTTAATTTCTTACTAATATAGTCAACCAATTCTACACATATTTTCAAAAGGAAGTAAAAATGACCTACCTTAATAATATTAATTATTGTAACTATTATACATATTATGTGTGTAAGCATATAATAATATTCTTATACCTATCTTAAGATATTTGTAATTATTAAAGTATCTATCTAGCTAATATTGTCATCGTGATCGTTATTATAAAATAATAATATGTTATCGGTATTATAATACATTTTTAAAAATAATTATAAATTAATTAATAACTTTTTTTTGGCATAATAGTTTGCTTCTATACAATGTAGGGTAAAAATTTTAAAAATCATTCCGAAATTATTTTATTTTCAATGTTTCTAAATATAAGTTAAAAATTATAACTTACGATTAGATTGAAAAAAAAATATACGGAAAGGAAAAAGAACAATAATTATTATAATGTATGTGCAAGTATAGTACCTATCTATATACTAGTAATTGTTATGGTATTCTTAGACGAGACTATGCGAATGTGACGTATACATAGTTGTTTTTAACAAAAACAAAATACATAGGTAATTACATAATAAAATAACATTATGTTAAAAAAAAAAAATACGGTTTGAACAATCTTTCTTGTTATAATAATACATATTATCGTCATTAGTCTGGTCATTACAATTTACATTATTTGTTTGCAGCAGTTTTGCATGTAATAATTATACGTATATAGTGAACCGTTTATAAAAACATATTAAAAGTACCTACTATTGTATTAACCCCATAATAGTTTTAATCGGTCGTTACCGTCAAATTAAAAAAAATTAAAATGTGGAAGGTCTTTTTAAAATAGTTTATTTTGAGGCGTTTAGTTGAGAACTTTCAAGTGACCAATGCTCTTATTGTACGATGTAAAATTAGGAAGATAATCGTACAATAACATGGTGTATTTATAAAACACTGTTATTATAGTTTTATCAAAACGACAGAAAAAAAAAATTTAAAAAAATTAATCGGACAATTGGGGCGGTATGCGTTTGGTCAAATTTGTAAAAATCGCAATGCATGTGTGCAATTTTTCGTAATGCGTCTGGCGAGTGATTTTAAAACATTATAATGACGTGTTCAAGTGGCCTTTTTTTTTAATATCTTGTAATGCCTTTAGGCATAAGGCAATATCTTATTAATTAATATTTTTCTCTATAATTTCGACATACTTGGGACTGTCCGTGACTTCCACGATTATGATTTAAAATGAACTGTTTTTTGAAAAAAAATGAAAAATATTTGCTTACTATACCTATATTTATTGTAGATATTATATGTATAATTATATTTTAAACTTTTAAACTGTTATCGTTTATGTTGCGGTAGTTATTAATGTCATTGAGAACAGTCGTAGGTACGAAGAGATAATTCATTAGACGGTAGGCGGTGGGCATCGTATACCGGTGAAATAGATCCATCGTAGACGAACGTTAAACAGTGAATATTATACTCGCTTAAACTGATGCATCCGAGTTCCATCCCATATATAAAAATTGAATTTAAAGATATACTTGTTCCGTCCCGGATTTTTTTTAATAGATATACTAGAACCGTCCCAGGTTTTTTTTAATGAACGTACTAAGTATTTTTGTATTATATTATAGGTATATAAAATGTACAAATCAATGACGTCGGCCATCAAAGTTAATAATAATATATTATTTAGAAATAAAGATAATATGATTTCAGTTAGGTATATCACACCAAATAAACAAATTTTACAACATCAACATTTATTTTTATTTTTGACTATTAATATGCCATTTTTACTTTTTAATTTTATAACTATTAATATTTATTGAATTTTGTTTTATTATATATATTATTACGATTAAATTATAAATAGATTTACTAACATTATGAGTACCAATATTTTTTGTATGCATTTTATATATAACAACAATATTTATAGGTACATATAAGGTATTTAGTATTATTTTAGTTTTACCTTTTTTTAACCGGGACGGAATTGGTACCTATAAGAAAAGGTTCTCAGGACGGAACTCTGATGTAACCGCTCAAACACACTATACATTATATCTTGTTAAGAGTGTAAAAAAGTAATTCGCTTCAACGCATTACGCCCGGAAAATTGAGTAAAAAACCTATCTAGACTACGCCGGACGGACGATCCGGACAACCGTATAGGCAAAACAACATACACCAAAGCATCCATATTAATCTGTTCTCTGCGATCACGGAAATAGACCTGTGCAAAACACGAACTGAGATGTTCGCGTTCCGTAGTTCTCACTAACACGATTTCGATTATTTTTATTCCGTCATAGATACACTAATTTTCGACTGGTCATTTCGTATTTCACTTTTATCAATTTAAACATGATGCAATTTACTGCATTTTACTTCAATGATTATCATTCACCTTTCTCCCAATCGCTGTAATCATATAGGTTAAAAATACATATTATGCATTGTGTTAACCAGTGATATCTCTGTTCGACTGTATAACTCCGTGTTTGTGTGTTAAGAAACATTTATGTTTAAAATTAATTTTTATAAAACCCATTTTTGTTCTACAATACCTACGTGTTATATCGTAGCGTCTACAAAAGTGACTGTATAGCATACGCTATGTAGTAAATCAGTCCCCTGCAAATACATCGCATTTTATTGAAAACATATTGTATACAGTGAGTAACATCGTCTTACACGATATCACATATTGTCATAAAGTATAAAAGAGGCGTAGGTAGGTCACGATTCTCTAATCACCGTTATTACAATTTAAAGGTCGTCATTATAAGGTCTGTAGCGAATTCTTTTTTATTTGGTGAACTGATATCGTATAGATGTAACGTACGGTTTGTGGTTCAGCAATACAAAATGTACAGTAAAGCAAACACATTAACAGATAGTTAAATGCGTGTTAATTCGTTGTTAAAATGTCCTCATTAGCTTATTAGTTAACTGTTATAATCTGTAATATAGTCAAAAACGAATTTCGAGCCAATTTCCCATTTGCTAGTGTCCATATTATAAAATATATATACCATAAATATACAATGTTCGTACCATATGGTATTTAAAATACACCTACTTATCACCATATTAATATAGTCAGCTGACGATTATTTAGTTGTTTTTTTTTTAGTTTGACTAATAAGTAATGATTTATGTAATTAACTGACTTTTTTTTCTTTATACATAGATACATATATGATATATGAATAATACCCAAAGGATTTAATAATATTACATATTGTATGAATATAAGGGATAGTGATTGTAAATAGTGACTTGTAAATTTTTTCAAACGTATTCCAATAATGGTCTCTATTGAACATTATTTTTAGTACCTGATCAACTGTGTGTCATTTAAAATATTTTGTAGTTCATTTATTTTAATAATTATTGATGAAATATAAATAATAATTATGCGTATTTAATAAAAAGATAAAACAAGATGTATTTTAATCAAAAATCACGGAAAATCACTACATTTTATTTTTGTTTTACGTCAATTTAAATTTTCTAGTAATCACATGTCCAGCATTTTTTTTTTTTTTTTTGGTATTTAAATAAGTATTTTATTGCTTAAATACGTCCTAACAATGACAACTGAAACCAGAAACACACTACCCGAAAAAAATATTAATGATTTAAACTTTTTAAATATACTTAGTTGTATTTTCTTCTTTGTTAATAAATTTCTAAGATAATGACAAAAGTACTATGACTGTACAGAGTTTCCCGTTTTGCAAGGACGGATACCTACACAATATGACTAATTATTTATTTCTGAAAATAATTTAATATTATGAAATGTTATGATAAAATTAATTATTTTGTATAAAAAAAAAAAAAAAAATACAAAATAAAAGTTTTAAACATAAATAGTTTGATGATACTTGTTTGTAATTAGTATAATAAAACAAAATGCTCAGAAAAACATTTCAATTCTTAATATGAAATTATAAATGTTAATTGTCATTCATTAAAAAATAAATAAATAATTATTATAAAAAATGGTGAAGAATAATACTTTTTTCAAAAATATTAATACTATTGAAAATAATATGAGTTAGTATTATTTAATATTAAAATCAATAATACTTTGCACTTATTGTATTAACCCTGTATGAGTGTCTACTATTCAAAAATTATTAATAATTTCAAATTGATTTAACTTATAAACATTTGTATTCACTGGTAGCCTCTTATGTTATAGTTGCTAATACAACTTAAAAGTTTAAAATGTTTAAATGAATTATTTAATTTTATCTATATGTTACAATAATTATTAATGTACAACATTACATAATTTTTATCGCAGAAACATACTTTGTTTTCCGTGTCGAATTTATTATGAATATAACAAAAAGGGAAAGTTCATTAAGCACCCATATTATGAAATTTATTTTTTCATCTACCTAACGATGTTATTTTCAAAATACACTGGACCTATCACTTACAGACCTATAATTTACATCTCCATTTATATCATTTCATGCCATTTTTTTTTTTTTTTTTTTATGAACATATAAAATGACATGATCAACATTTATTACTCAATAGTTAATACATATTAAACAGTATAATAATTTTAGATGTACATTTGATGATTGTAACTATTGATCAACTTTATTCAAAAATCAATGAGATGCAGATCTGATTTGATTCATAACCAATCTTTTTTCATACTAATTTTATTTAAGTACTCATATTTTATAAGTATCTATAGACTATATGTTATAGAATGTATATACTATAGCATTATAGTGATATTATGTATGTACATAATACTAAACAAATAACCTCTCTATATAATTGGTGTCGCAATAGTATAAAATATGTTATTGTCTTGAGCTGGACATTTTAAATATATAAACGATAAATACAATTTATTAGAACTAAGTATAATGGCTTTTTACTGGTCAATACATATTAAAAAAAACAATTTTCAAATAATTTATAATTTGTTTTTAGATTTCAAACTTTAAAGCACAATAAATGACAAAAAAAAAATGAATAATTATTTTAAATTAAAAAAATAATTATTGACAAGTATAGTTAGATTGAGAAAAACGAACGCGCCACAACGCTTTTTTACATTTCTTATTAATTTAATTAATAACTACAGAACAATAAAAAAAAAATTATTATAAATATAAATTATATTTTAGAAAAATTAATTTTAAAAAAAAATGCAATAAAACAGCATTTACGTAGAAAAGAAAAAAATGATCTTTTTTATAATCAGAGTAACGTGAAACGAATCTATATATATATATAAATTAGATTTTTATCTCGTACATAAAAAAGAAGCATATGCGCTTCTCCTAGTATTATTATTGTAAGGCACTATTTTTACAAATAGTTTACCTCAATAAATTTATGTAAAGCGAAATTCAATTAGCAGTTTATTTCAATTAGTGACAAATTAATGATTATATTAACTATGAACACGGTTCTTTATACACGCATCGATATTACAATAAAAAATAAAATAGCTAATTATTAAACATTTTGTTAAAAGTTGACGGTAAATCTCATAATCACCGCGAGTCACACACTTAAAGGTTCGACATATTATATACCTCTTACGATAATTGCGGCAAAGATCAAGGACCTCTTGTGACGTAATAGGGTGCCCCGGCGACGATAGGGAAATAACCGACAAGTAACGATGTAACCTGTTTGAACTCGATATACCTGCATGTACAGTACGGCGATATAACTTGAGAGTATGCGGACATAAAAAAAAAAAAAATTATTATTATTATTATTTTTCCATTCGTTTTTATTATTATTATTATTGTTGTTGATAACTATACGGACCACGCGTTTGACCGAGTGTGCTCTTCCCTGATATACAATGGCCAACCGGTTTTTTCCCGAAGAGACCTACTTAGTTGCGTAACGCGTATCCCCGGGGCCTTAGATTAAAGTGAAGCTGTAATATAATTTGCTCGTCTGACCGACTAGGAAGGATTCAGAATGGTGGCGTGATGTTGCATCAGACCAGTTTTTCTACGAACGGAGAATAGAATATATACGTATAAGGAGAAATAAAAATATGAAGGAAAAAAAACGGATACGCTTTCGCTTTCTGTAATACGCGATAAAAAAAAAAAAAATTTTAAAAAAAGGGTCATTCATACGCAGGAGTGGCTTGTAAATATGATATCGGCCCAAGTATACCCGAATTGCGATTTGCGTTTATATACAGTATCATGATTAACGCGTTAAACGGCCCATAAATAACACGAGAGCTGTATAGGTAATCGAAAATAGTGGCAAAGTCATCATAGTCGAAGGGTTACGAAACGGAAAGGAACCTTGTGCGCTCAGTGCCAGATTACGAATGTACGATAGTTAGCATAGGTACTTATAATTATCAAAATCGCCGTCGGTCGTATTCCCCTGTAGCACGTAAAAAGGTTGAACTATATATATATATATCCCGTTCGATTCCGCGTACGTACGTTTAACGGACAATGATTAATGCTTTATGTTATAAGCATCCGACGAAAAAAAACCGCGAGAATATCGGACCGCCATGCCCAAACGTACACGTCGTACTCCTATAGTTCTAAACATCGGAACGTTTGTTAAAATTTTATAATAACACCCGAATACATCTAGTTTCCGACGCCCGAAACCCGAACGATTCGATTGCAAAGCCTTGGAGTGAAGACAAATTATTTCACAACTATATATAATACTTAAATATAAATATATTAGATACCAGTATACCACGTCTTCTTTTCACATAAAACGTAAGACTGCGGACGCGATTAATAATTGAACAGTTTTAAATTAACGAGGTTTTCGTCTAATAAGTACAATGACATTTAAAACAAAAGTCAGTAAAGCGTTACGTGCAGGAATGCGATTTATTTTAAAGACATTAGTATAACATAGATAGGCGTATAGGTATTAATTAAGTTTCTAAAGTAGGTGATCAAAGAAATATTAAACAATATTACATGACTATTTTCTAAATATTGTAATTTTTTTTTTTATAAATTATATTATTATTTACTTCATTATGTTTACTGTTCAAAACTGATCTATAATTAAAACACAGGGGTAGATAAAAATAACATTTCCATTGAACTTTTTGAAATGGCGGAAAAATAAAATAAAACGGAAATTTTTACAAAAAACCTTTTATTGATAAATCTATTTCGTTTAATTGTTACAATTTATTCCAAAATGAATTATTTTAAAGAATTGACCTATTCACCAAACATTTTATTGTAATTTTCTTGACATGACACAAATTTCTAAATATTGTAGCTCTTTTTATACTATTTATAGGTAGGTATTTAAAAAATTTAGAACATTTTTTCGATTTATATATAATTGTTGAGTGAAAAAATAGATAAATTATTGAATATAGGGTTTTTTAATAGTTTTTTTTACAGAAATGTAAAAAATATAGAAAATACACGGTCATAACTATTTTCTATTTATTGATATACAATTAAATACATCGTGTATGTTTGACTGTACATGCTGTCAGTGAATAATATAGAGTAGATTTCCTTGTAATTTTTTTCATCCGACATGGTCTTATAGATTTGTTTTAAAAATGTAACAAATTAATTAATTTGGAAAATTATATTGATATTTAATATAACTTATATATTACTTTATTTCAGAGTTATAAGTGAAAAAGATGAACCAGGAACTTAAAATATTTTCGTAGAGTGATTTTAACATATTAACATATATAAAAAAAACATACATTTAAAACGAATTATAATTTGTTTATAAATTTAAAAGTATTACATAGTGCATAATACAAGTTATTGATGTTTTGGAGTAGTATGAAAAGTGAGATTAATAATAATAATAATTGTTACCTATAGGTAATAGTAATAGTCACTAAATATTTATTTTTTAATCAAAAAAAAACCTGTTGCTTTTAACTTAATATACGAAAATAATGTTGAAAATAATATGCTAATTTTATCAAATATATTAAAAGTTTATTTTTAAAATATTAGTTCTAATAATAATATTTATCTATAGAATATATTAGTTCTAATAATAATATTTATCTATAGAATAATTATAAAAGTGCGTATAATGTGTATACTATAATTAAAAACTACAAATAAGCATATATATTTCATAATAAGTTAGTAACCGAAAAAATTAATATTTATATATTCATAACTATTTTCACTGAATATTGTTCTAAGAAAATGATTTTATTAAATGTAAACAACAGATTGTGAAACATATAGTTTTATTAATACACGACACTTTAAATGGTTGGCGAACGTCCTTCGAACGATCATTGCATTCTATAATCTAATTGACTTATCATACTATAATCCACTTGTTTTATTTATTTTTTTATTTTTAGCGGAACTATCGGAATCTGTTAGATCTAAAATGGCTGTATTATAACGAAATCGGTAAAAACATTTTAAAGAAATGTTTTAAAAGTACAATATATAAAAGATCCATCAGGATTTAGAAATATATCTCGTATCTTCAGAGCTGTCAGATAAGTTATGAGATAGATTAAAATACGCTGTATCAATTGATTCGAAAATGTTAAACCTAATACTTAAAATTCACCTAATTTGAATCTAAATAAAATTTATATGAATAATTTTGTTTAAATAATATAATTTATAGGAAATGAATTATTGGTTTTTGTTATCCTTCAGGAATTTTAATATTAAAGCTCTTAATTGGAATATATTGTAATTAAAATCTAAAATATTTTTTACAAAATCATTGATTTAGTCATATTTTGTTATGTAATCAGTAAATAAAACCTTGGGAAACGTTTACTGTATAGAATAGAATAATCACCTACTAAAACAGATTATTATTAGATTTTATTCTAAATTGTATAGTTCTCTTAATAATAGCTCAATTTATTGTGATACACTATAATTTAATATAATTTGTTCCTGTCATTTATTCAAATTAATAATAATTTTTTTCATAAATTAAAAGATACTTTATTAAACATACGATTACTTACTATGTTTCAATTTAATTATATTTAATATACAGTACCCTATGCATTCGAGTTCAATGTTGTTTTCCGTCCAATAAAAGCAAACGATAATGATTTAAAAGCACTCCCACAACTCAGAAATACGGAAATCGTCACTCGATATATTATAATTTTTTATTTCAGTCATAAATATTATTATACTTTGAGTAGGTACAACCGATTAATTGTTGGTTTCCTTTTTTTTTACTGTACTCAACACTCACTTATTATTTAACAAGATTTATGTTATAGTATGTTTTTATAGGTACCTACTTAACTTAATATCTTGATATAAATTTAAAGTATGGATATAATTTGTTTATAAGACGTACGCATTTTCATTTCTAAAATTGTTACATTCAATATTACAATTATGTAACGTCTTATTACAATTCTGATCCGATAGCTAACCTATATATTTTATTATAATTGACTAAATATAATGTCACCAGTAAAGATGTTACTACATATAAATTAGAATTTGCACAATCACTGAAACACATAATATTTAAAGTAGTTCAATATTCATTTTTATCAATCATGATCACAGATTATTAATAAGTAAACTATTTGCTTTAGTTAAAAATATTATTGAAAAGCCTGAGGGAATAAAATTATTTGGAAGTATAAAATTAAAATAAGTCTAAAATATACAAATGTATTCATTATTTTATTTATACTTATTAAAAAATAATACTATGTTCGATTTTTAAGTCAAGTACATAATTTAAAAAATCGGATAAAATATAAAAGCACATTTAAGCCATATTTAATATTTATACATATGCACAGACTATGTATCAACAAAATAGGTAATAAAATAGCAATTTTCTTTGTCAATACGCTCATCTGAACTATTATAAAACTCAAACATTTCAATATTTTGTATAAGACTATATAATTATTTAGTTTATAGATAGGTATAGTATTATTATATTTACTGTAACGTTAGCGTACAAAATAAGTTAAAACTTAACTGTTATTTAATAAAAATGTATTATATATTATAATATTATATCATTAAAATTGTTATCTAACATCATTTTTTTTAAACTTGTTCTCGTAAAAATGTACACTCAAATTCGATTTATTAGTTTTTACGTATTAAATTATACTCGACTAAAACTATACTTATATTGGCCATTGCTCAACAACAACTACTGATTTGTCGATCAAACGATATTATCTAATCTTTACAATACATTTTGTACTTAGCCTATTTAGGGATGGAAAATGGATTCGAAGTAAGAGAGAAAGGAGTTTGTATCATAACATGTGCAGTTTAAATGTTTGCATTTCTCGTGAGCTACTAATAAACGATACGATGTTATATAGTCATAAGAGAGTGGGAACAGCATGGAAACGTAGCCACCACTTCGCACTCCTGAGTAACATTTTGTTTACTATTATGTATTACATATCGCGTTATCACGAAATACGTTAGTTTACCCGACGCCGGTTAGTCAGTCAATACACCTAACGACAATTTATTTATTCCGGCTAGTTTAAAACTATACGCAGAAATTATTTTTGAAAAATGTCGGTTTCGTTGGTATTATAATTTAAATACATATTTTCTTACTTATAAAATAAAATATATAATTTTTTTAATTAATTTTTTTTTTTTTTTAGTGTTATTTTTTATTATTTTTTTTTTCTTAACTGTGTTGTTTATAATGTGATTCCAATGCAAATTTTATCATGATACCGAGATGGTCATGTTACAAATATAAAGTGAGTGAAAATTCATTAATATTTGTCCACTAGACATTTTTAATAAATTATTTTTATAAAATATCAAACAAATAAAAAATGCATATTATTTATAGAAATAAAACAATTTTGCTTAAAATTCTTTTTTCTTTTGGTACAATATTATTAATTGTAGGTAATATTGATATAAAGGCACCTTATATAGGCAATATAAAAGCATTCGTGAATATGAACATTATTATAAATAATTCAATCCGTTTTCAATATATTATTTTTAAAAAATAGGCCATAATATAATATAAATATATACTATATTAATATCATAGCTAAATTTATAAAATGAATAAATTTGCAGGCGTCATACTTGTGTTTAAACATTTCAGTTTATATGAAGATCATTTTAAATGTTTTTTACTTCAAATAGAAAATACCACATGCTATAAATATTCAATATCATTGTAATTCCTTATCATATCTAAATACTATTTATTTAATGATACAAAAATATATATGCTACAAACAAAATTTGATTAAATAATTATAAATCTAAATAGATAACTAACGTCTAACACTTTAAGAAATGTTATTGTTCTAGCGAAAGAATTTTTTTAACACGTATTAAACTATTATTACATTAAAACAAAAAAAGAATAAACTTATACTCATAAAAATACGCTCATAAAATATATGATAGTTAAAATATTAATGTCGGAACATTGGAATTGAAATTTACAGTGATATAAAAAAATTACATAAGGTAATAAAACTATTTAAAAAGTTATATAATGCTTTCTTGACCTATTAGCATAGTTTAAATTTAAAAAGTAAAAATGCAAATGTTTACTCAGAATAATAGTATTTACATATAACACCTAATAATAATATTGCAAGCATAATGCATTTGCTCGGGGAATCTGTTTTTTTTTCTTTGTAAGTGCATAGATTATTGTATGCAATATGCATTGTATTAGACACATGTGGTATATTTGAATATAATTAGTGCTCTTATATTCATTGAAATAAAATTGAATTTTAAAGAATTTTGACAATTTCATAACGATTGTTTTTACAGAGAACGATAAAACTTTAAATTCCAGATAGCAGCTAAAAAAAAAAAAATGTTTTAATGAACGTATTATAGTAATGGTTTTTTTTTAAAAAAAAATTATAAAAGTATGAGGTGTAATGATAACCATTAACTAAAATAAATTACTTAATTTTGTTATAAAAATATTGTTTATCATCATTATAAGAATCCCCGTCATCTAAAAAACAATATCTTATTTTTTACTCGTCAATATATTATTATTATTATTTTTAATAATTATTTACTCTTTGGGCATATTATATCTACCTATTATTACATAACAATTTCATGTAATTTATTGTAAAGAATAATCATCAGTATTTTTTGGATAATTTTTTATCCTTTACGATTCTTCTTAGTCCTTGGTAAATATCATCAGATAGGTTTTTTTTAAATACTTCAATTATACTCAGACAGACATAATATATCGAGGTCAGCCGATATATATGATAGCACATCGATTTAATTGTAATTAAATAATTTGAAATGAATACAATAAACACACTTGGGCACTGGTATGATTAATTAAGATACAAGATTTGTTATCTTCGTGAATTATAACTAGCCAGTAGGACTGTATTTTCCATAAAAATGGCATTGAGTCATGTGTAACGTAGTCATGACGACTGCTGAGATAACTCATGTTCATATATCATTATATCAACATGATTTTTTTCTTTGATAATAGTATCTTATAATAAATAAGGTTTACAAAATTATAAAAAGAATTAATATTGACCACAGTAATGATCAAAATGAAATATACAATAGTTATAATATTTAATAATACCTATATGTACCTAATTTATTGTTATTAAATACATATTAACTTATGATGTAAATACTAAATGAAATGATAGTTATTTATTTTATATATAAGTAGTTGGTATATAGTTCAAGGGTGGATGGTAGATACTTAAATACAGCATACACATTATCGTGTATTTTAATCAGCATTAACACCAAAGTTAAAAATCCGAAAACTGTTTACAATTTAAGTTATATTATAGGTAAATAAAATATTAATTGAAAAAAAATTCATATTAAAACATTGTTTTGTTTTTAGGTCTCCAATTAATTTATATTTTATTTAAACAAAAAAATAGAATAGAATATATAATTAATGTTCTTAAATAAAATATAAAATTCTAAAAGATTCTAAAATCATTACAATTCCTCAATCTTTTATACAATACTTTATATTATGATACTATCTACGATGTTGTTTAAATATGTACCTACAGCATAAGTCATAATTTATATCGACTAACATTAACGAAGAAATAAATTATCTAAGTTGTAATTGATAAATGGAGATAGTAAACATATTCCAATGAACGTGTTGTAATGATTACATAATAATATATTACCTATATTCTTCATTTTATGAAACTATACTGAATTTCATCAGAACTTTTATCACTTAGATTAAATGATCAGATAAATTGTTTAAATCTTTTAAATAAAAATAATCTTAAGCAAAGCAAAAACCATTAAGAAACATTAACGATCTTATAATTGACACATTAAAGTTTAAAAAAAGTAAATGTACTTGTACTTAAATCTCAAAATAATTGTCTCTTTTTATACACATTTAAGATAATAATATATATAAATATATATATAATATTATATATTGTACAAAGTCATAATAAATATTATTAATTTGATCACACTGAAGGTTAATCAAATCTTGTTTCAGTACCTATATTAACAATATATATTCTTGAATAATAATTATTTTGGGCGATGTAGGTAATTGTTCTATAATAATATAGTTTACTCGTTTTATCAATAAAACAATTAACATTTACGTTTTTATTCCATTAACGCCATTAAATAGAGCCAAAACAAAAAAAAAAAAATATATCACAGGACAAAATACGGAGATCGGATGCTGAGAACTCGTCTTGTTTCACCTCGGCACGAGATAATAATATATACAGGCGTGTGTTGCGAAATTAAGTTGGAGATACATAATGTAATAGTTAATAACTCATAAGTATAATTACGGCATTTAAAAATCGCTTTTAAAAGTAACTCGATTAAAATAATTATTTTGTTATCCAAAATATATTTTATTGTATTATTATTTTCTACAAATCCGTGTAAAATATAGATTTTTTTTAAAATATACATATATATATTATTATTCTCGGTTTTTCTGTGTTTTCATAGTAAATATAACAAAATACGAGTACGTACGCAATAAGCATTTATTAATATAAAAACAACACCAATAAAAATTCAATTTAAAGTAAAAAAAAAAAACAAGAAACACTGCAATTCGTTTGTAGGTCTGAAACGAAAACACAGAAGGCTAAAATAAAAAATTATATTATTATATTATTATTACGAGTATAATAGTATAATGTTATATTTATATATATATTTTGTATTTAAACCTTGTAACCAGTTTTGTCATTTAAATGCTCAAGTTAAATTATTTTATGCGAATACATCAAAATAATTTCCTAGTAAATTTGCATATTAAATGCGTTATGACCGGAATTGTTTGGTGTACTTCCTATTTCGTGCAATACATGATATATATAAAAATTTGATATGATGACGGCTCAATAATTACGTTGCGACTAATGTGAGTACCGACGATGTACAAAAATAAATACAAGTATATCATAATTAAGTACCTGTACGGCCTCATTTTTTTTTTTTTTTATGAAAATAGGACACAAGGCACGAGGTATCGTTGTCTTGTGGTTTTCTTCTGCAGAGCCTGATAACCCTGTGGTTTATTATGAATGACGATTTGTTGACATGTTCATTTTTCGCGAAACCGCAATTATTACATCGCCCTGACGTGTACAGTATATTATGTATAATAATAATTTTTCGATCGTAATCAATAAACAAAAATTGACCTTCCTGCGACGTCTTTAAAATGTTATGTTAAATTATACGAATAAATTTACACATGATAAACTATGATTTCGTTCGTTGAACTGTATACAAATAAACTATTAGCAACACATATTTTAATTATAAAAGTAATGATTTTTTTTTATTATTATTATTAGAAATAAGTAGTAACAAGTACTTAACCATAATCATAACCAGGTCAATATATAATTATTAAATACTATAGTTAATTTTTAATAACAGTTTCATTTTTATATAATATCAAGTATTTATTAAATAATAAATTATAAAAAAAATGAATTTCATTTTATTGATTTAAAAACTTGCCATTTCCAATATTATGTAATAATATATAAATATTTATTACTATTATATTTATTGAATAATAATAAATAATAGTACCTATATTTGTTTATTTTAATTATTTTAACTTAAATCACAAACGTATGATATTACTCATAATAGTACAATATTTTATATTTATATATTAGTTCTATTTATCCAAATTATTCTTGCTTAGCAATATATATTTAATTTTCAATTTTTTCATAAACATTACGTTACAGATTACGGAGAATATGTATCTGTTTATTTTTTAAATCGATGACGTACAATTATATAATTTAAATACCCTTGGAAACCGACAAACGTCTTTACTAACGTCATAACTTGGTTAAGATCGCCAGCAATAAAACCTATTACAAACAATATTATAATCATAGACAAGTGGTTATATTGTCATAATCTCATTTCATAAAAAAACAAAAAAAAAATTATGAAAACTTTTATTATGATTATTAGGTTTGTTAAGCGTAATGATAACCTTACAGTATATTCGATATAAGTTTTTATCGGCTACGTGTTATCATCCTCGTAGATCAAAATATAATATATTATCTGATAAAATTATGTACACAAACAGTGTACATGTATCGATATATCAAGAATAGATTTTCTTAAGACTACAATATTTTAGTTAAAACTTTCATTTTTTCAGCGTTTGCAATGTCTGTTTGTAGATAATGGAATAGATGTCTATAGGCTAATCATTATTAATTTGTACAAAAAAATACACAATAAACTTTGAATTGATAGCTATGAGTCTTAAACGCATTGTACTCGACAAAGGTCTCCCTCTGCTGTGTCCGCACAATACAACACCGTCAAAACGAATGATCCATAGAGCAGCGCACTGCTGGACGTTGACTAATAAAAATGAATACAGCGCACGTAACCAGTTTAACATAGGTTCGCATACAATTTTATTGTATTATTATACCTTGTGATTAGTTAAACTAATTCTTCCTTTAAGTGAACAAACTTCTCTGCAGTACACCGTGATAAACGCAATACGGACCGATAAGGATATTACCGTATTATGATTCAAAATCGTCACAAAAATAATACAATCTCGAAAATCCGTAATAACCATGTCATCATACATCCGTATAGTATATAGGTATAATATGTATAAAAAGATATAATATTTTAAGAACAATATAATTTATTCAATGCGCACTAATAATAACACATAATAACACAGCACACGCGGAATTAAAATTTCATATTATTTTTTTCATCTCGAACAGGTATAAATTATCGTTATTTGATTATTGCTTGATTACGTAAAACAATATAATATTATAATTTCGAACACGTTTATTTATATTCGTTTTACCTATATATTATAATATATAGGTTTGTATGGGATGCGTATAATATAATATAATATTATTTACATATAATGATAAACGTATATTATATATTATACAACAATAATATACAATATTATGATATTTTATAAATATATACGAACGATCGCGGTACACATATAATATTATACCTACGCAATCAAGTTCAACCGTATAACCGTTAGCCTTGTTATAGTTGTTAGTAGTCAATAAAAACAAAAATTTGCGAAAACAAATTATTCTATACGTACAGCATAAATATACGTATAATATGTAGTATGGTATAATAATAATAAAACATTGTTTAGAAAACCTGACGATTTCTTAGCGTCGCCTATTCATGTCAGACCGTTGGCGCGCATAGCCGTTATGAAATGTGCAGTACCTAATGTATACGTATATAACGCGATCGTAGTGTTACAGCAACAGTCCAGATAATAATGTAATAATGATAATCAAACATGACGATAATTTGTGACGGATTTTAGAAGCATATAGAACTGAATATTATGGCCCCGTGGCCACACCTACGACGACGGTGGTGCGCGTTATAGGTGCTCCTTTTAATATTTGCAACTAGAAATTATTATGTCCGACGTACGGGGCACTTAAATAAACGCGTATTCGCCATAGTCGTCGGTATTCCGAAACTGTTGACTATACCGAAGAGTAATAATAATTGTGGTCATCAATGACGTACGAATAAGACGATTGTTTTGCATATCATTACAATGTATATAATATGTAATAATATAATATTATAACGAATAACTCGTATTTTCCCGATAATTGTACGCAAAATGTCTGTTATACCATCAACACCCTTCTAAGGTCAACCAGTTTGATTCATCGACGCTAATACTATTCCGAAATAATGTGTGTATATAAAAAAAAACCCCATAAGGAAGTAGGCGAATTATTCAAGAGATGAAAAATGTTCATGATTCATCGCACCGGCTCAACTGATTTATAACAAAACAAATCCAATAAATTACGTCCATTCAGTAGTCGACCGGCGAAACTGATACACTTTTATTAAAAGTGCGCGACAGTGTTAATTTTTATTTATTTTTTTATCTTACATTACTTTTTATTTGTAATTGTTCGCATTTTTTTTATCAGTTGAAAATTACAATAAATTTATAAAAGTGAATTTAATAAAATAAAAGTGTTGGACACAATTTTCGTTTTGGATAACTATTGGATTTTATTTGGATGCCTATACCTATGTATAATCTCTATACACGTAAGTCACAACAATAATTTGTTTATTCGCTTTGTTCAGAGATAGGCATGAGAAAAAAATATTTTTTTAAAGTTACAATTATTATTTTATTAACTGCATTAATATTATGATATTGTTTATTTTTCTAATAATAATTATGGTTTTTTTTTTTCATTAACTTAAGCGTATTCAATTAGTATTACATTTCATAATACTTAACCGTTTTAGCCCTACAACATATACTATATAATTATTTCATAATGTATTAAATGTAGGTATTCAAAAATTCTAATGAAAAATATTTTCGCAAGTATAAAATTCTGTAAAGAACTTTTGATTTAAATTTCTTGCCTTAAATTTTGTCTATTAAATTATAAAATATTAATTAAATTACAAAATATATAATAATAAGTGAAACAATCGATTTTGACTATTTGAAATATAATTTTAGAGAAATTTTAATTTTTTAATTTTTCATAATGTAAATTTCTATCCAAAGTCATAATATTGTAAAATAATGAATATATTATCAACCCATTATCAAATACAGTAATAAATTTAATAGTTCTTTCGAGCATATTTGCCACTAATATACGTATAATTCATATATGTATATTTAATACTGTTAACACTTGAGTAGGTACATGACAATAAATAAGTAGTTATGACAAGTGAACATATTTTATAATAATCAACTCGTCTGCTGGCCCCATGATGATCTTGAAACACTAATAGGAAGTAAATGGCGACATACGTTCTTAGAGTCATTGAAAATATAAATGTAATCGTTCAACGAACATAATAAAATTGTTAAACTATAAACTATAACCGGATATTTCCTTAACTAAACAGGAAGTGCTAATGAATAATAATGTATCAAGGTTAAGAGTTGTACCTTAAGGGATGTCTTGGTATTTTGGTAACGCACAACCTCAGGGATAGACGAGCAAATTAAAAAATACGTGACAGGGGAAACTTTGTGGTAGCTAGTTACTATATGTATTTAGTAGGAATATAGTCTAACGTTCTGGCCGTGACCCGAATTTGTAATAATTCTAATGAAACAGGTTAGACATCATAGTTACAGCTAAAAAATATTATTCACGTGAAATTCTATAATATTTTAAAGACCGTCAATACACGTGTTTATTGTATTATAGCCTATAGGGCTATTATTAGGTACACAAAAATATTTGTCAATGATACACGTGCCAAAAATATTCGCTATAATGGTGGTAATAATGGTAGCTGTGCAATGCTTTACGGGGATTTGTTTTCGTTTAATTAATAACTAATCGACAATATCATTCATCATCTTCGTTGTGTGTTTTTACGTGTTTTATCTGGAGCAGTGACTTTTTTTTATAAACATTGAACATTACATGGTCGAGGTTAAAAACTAGAATATAATACAATATTAGCTTGAAATAACCATAAAATAAATATATTTATAAATTCCTATAAAAAGCATTTACAAGTATATTATACATACCTCCTACTACTATATTATGGTCCATGACATTCAGTTTTTACGTGTAGGCTTTGGTATTCACTATATAGTATATTATTACATTATAATTTATATTAAATATATAACAAACAAATAGATCAACTAAAAAACAAATTATGTTTTTTTAAATGAAAAAGAGATTTTGCAACGACTATTTCAATCATTTTCTATTAATTCTCTAATGGTTCAGTCTTTTTAATATATTATACAATGTATCTGTGTAATAGTGTACTATAGCAACATATCCTTACACTATTGTATAGTTCGATTAACTAATCTATTAATAAAATAGTACAGGAAATAGACATGGCGATATATACTTAGACGAAATCCACTAATTACGGTAGTACGACTTGCCAAAAAAAAAAAACCATTTATAATATAATTATATACCATAATTTAGTTGTTAGAAGAACGCCTGTAGGTTTAGACACATTATACAACAAAATCGAAACAGTCAGAACTCAATTAGAATAGGAGTGTCAAAATTAATGGTAACACTAAACATACACATAATATCATCACTTTAATCTAACTAATATTTTAGGCACACTTAATAAGTTTTAAAAAAAAATTTCAGTTTATTCTTATAAATATTGATAGATAGGTATATCTGTTCAGTGTAGTTATTTTTCCGATACAAACTTTGAGTTATATAACTTATACAAAACGTATTTAGCTCACGACAAAAATAAATAAATACAATATAATAATAAAATACCTATAGGTATCCTGTGAATCCAATCAGTGGATTGTTTTAGTATTAAAACGAATAACGATTATAACAAAAATTATATAATACGCTAACCATATTTTTAATGTTTAATTACATGGTATTATTGCTCATTATTAAAAATTAACAGCAACATGCTGAATTAAAAATAAACACTGAAATAATGTAAGCATTGAAGAGAAATGCTATTGGTGTTCGAGTCTTTCTAACACATAACATTTCATAAAAACAAATATTGTACATGACATTTTAACGCGTATTTCTTAAACACAAAACGTTACTCTGTATCGCGTTATAACTGTTAAACAGTAATTTCTTTTTATTAGAATAACGCTAAAATCATTTGATTTGATATATTATAATTATATAAATTACGATAAGCAATTAATATTTTATACATTTTTATACTATTACTAACTTGTCAAAGAAATAAGATAAGCATTGACGGTAGCCTGTAGGTATTCAACAAAAATTAGTTTAATTTATAATAACATTTTACTTGTAAAACAATAACAAATCAATGAATCTAAAAATTCGTAAACATGTACGATCAGGGTTGAATAAATTTTTTTTTTAATTGTTTAACTTTAATTAAATAGAGACATAATATAATAATTTATTGAAAAAATAACTATAAAATAAATAAATATTATTAGGAAAATAATATTGTATTTTAGTTGCAACCTATTTAAATTTCTCAATTTAAATAACTAATAACTAATACGTTTCTACTATATACAAAATATTTTAATTTTAATTTTGGTAATTTGCAAATGAAGCAAACAGAATTGAAGTCCCCTACTAATGAATACAGCTATATAATTATATCATATGTTTATCCGATAAAAAGCTTGATCACTAAATAATATTTCTTTGAAAACAGTTTTTATGATTCATATAAGCTAAGAAAACCCATTAATTAATTAATTTAATGATTGGGAATAAAAATAAATAATTTTTTATGATTAAGTATTAATAATTTATTAGTGTGTAAGTTATCTATGATATTAAAAAATATTAATAGTACTTCAATTTAAATAATTTAATTAATAACTACCTAATTGATGTCCACTTTCGATTTAATTTTTTTTTTACGTAGGTAAGCACTAAAATATCAACTTCCATTAGAAGTAATTAACTTTTTATGCATTTAAATATTTAATAAATATAATATTTTTTACAATTATTGAACTACTTATCGGTACTAAACAATAATTTCATCATTTATACAACGTTAATAAAGGTAAACGAGCAAATTAATTTTAAAATATAAAAACCTTTCCAAATAAAAAAATTAACATTTTCTTAAAGTGAATTAGGTACTTACCTATTTTAAATTGTATAAAATTAAATGATTATTATTTCTGTTAATGATCGTTGGTAGTGATTATAAATTAGGTGCATTAAACCAAACGCGGTCGTCAAGAATGCACAATTCAAAAGGTCACAATAAGCAAATTTGAATGCTTCATTTTTAAATCAATTTCCTAATAGTATATTTTAAACTGCGTTAACAATTCTGTAAATACCTAAATAAAGTGTGCAAAATAGACTAAAATCGTTCTCGGTATTGTAACGTTCAAATATTATATTGATAATAATATGTTAATCGTACTTGAACTTGAAATAGTCGTCCTTATATTATAAACGTTTAAATACTTACTATATTTTTGATATTTACCACCGCTGGAAGATAAAATGTTCAATTTAAATGTACCAACAAGATCCACTAAACCTATACACAGTACACACAAACATATACGTTCATACACAATGCATGGGTAATTATGTAGCCGATACGTTCTGATTATTCTGTTGTGATATTCTTGTTGTTTTGGTATATAAAAAAAAAACTGCATAAATCGACAAGAACTGGTCGTTTTTTTTTAAGAAGTTTAAAATGCATTCGGAACCTGTGCGTCTGCTGTTACTTACATCATAAAACATTAAAACGTATTCTACACTTCCGTATAGGTGAATAGGACACGTTGTGTTATACAAACAGAATTCTTCGCATCGGTGTTTTTTTTTTCCATGAGAGTCGATTATTTTCACAAAGCGATAATACTACGCTCGAGTGTAAAAGTGCGTACCTATAATAATAATTGTATTGCATTATACGTCATGTCGTGTACGCTCGGAGAAATGATCCGTTTACGTTCACGCAGACCAATCGTTACCGATGTGCAAATTATGCGAGTTTAACAGAAATATACAATACCTATGTGTCGAAATTTGTTCCGTTATAAGCGGATAAACAATATTTTACATCAGGAAGGATGTCGCGTACTGCCTCAAACAAAAAAAAAAACAAAAAAAATACGCACAACTTGGTGTTTTTCGACGTGCGCTTTTATCAACTATACGCGCGTTCGAAATAACGACACATGTATAACTGACCAATAACACTGCAGTCCTACACGTGGGTTTGCTCAGTGTTGATGTCGTCAGCAAAATCATTCCAAAATTGATGACCTAAATACGATTTTTTTTTCTTTTAGTCTTATGCGTTTTTAATCACCTCCGAGTTTGTGTGTGGCAAATGTAAACATAAATAATGTATCCGTCCGTTAATTACAGTGTTGTCCATTTTTCTCGATTACAGTATCGGACACACTTGAGGTGGCTGCCCGAGTGCACAGCGAATGGGATGCGAGATTATCGTACGAACATATCACATATTTTGGACGCGATCAACGATTTCCACCGTTGATAATAAGCAACAAAAATGGGTTTAACGCCGATCAAGTTACCATACCAGTCAGCGAAAAATCGTCTGTTTGGTGTACAACCCCGGATGTCAGCCAGCTTTCAGCAAATACCGACTTTCAATATAAACGACCCGTATAGTAACGAACGTCAATCGAACCGACGAACCAGCAGACGAAATGGGTTACCTATCAATATGCTCGTCTCCCAACAGAGGAGGATCAGCAACAGTGAGTACCGCTTTGTTTTTCTCCACATATAGATTAAAATATAACTAATTATTTTAGTTGTTTAAGATTACAAACTAATCGAGTAAAGAGGAAAAAATAAAATTTTACTCAAATAAATTATTTTTATTAGGTACTATTACAGCAGTCCTACAGTACCTATATTTAAAATAATATAACTAAAAGCATACTGTATTATAGTTCACTTTTTTCTTCGATATCTTGGTATACCTACATCTTACTACATTTATTGCAATATAAAGAATTACATGCTACAAGCTATGTTTTTAATAATTCTTTTGACATGCCTACTGTGATAATCATATTAACTTTTGAATGGGGGCTATTTAATAAGATTATTTAAAATGTGTCATATCCTTATTCAACCTAAACCTTTCACTCTATTTTAAACGTCATAAATAACCCGAGTCATTAAAATGTTTAAATTTTAATGAATATATAATAATTAGTTAATAATCTATTAAATAAACTTAATTTTGTATTTAATTTGGTTTATTTAAAAATATATATTATAATATCTCCAGTAAATCGTATCCAATAATTGCATTACCTATACACAAAAAAGCGTTTTCTATGAAAATCATTTTTAAGTAAGTGATTTGTAAATATTGCATAAGCGTGAAAAAATGTACTTGTTAAATATTTGTAAATAAATATTTTATGTATTTATTAAATACAATACTCCCAGTAAATATTATATTATATACCTTCATATTAGATTTATTTTTAAATTGCATAATTTTATTCTAACATTTATAGGTAATTATCAATATTATTAGGTATTTATATCTTAATCAATCAACATATAACTAATATTAACTATAAAACTAATACCAAATACAAACGCATATAAAAAAATGTACCGAGTCGTTAAATCAGGAAGAAAATTCAAGAAAGCATTGATTTTTTTAATGAAGTATTATTACCCAAGACGAAAAAATGACCACAATACCAATAGGTGTATAACCGAGAAAAAGAGAAAGAGAGAGAGAGAGCTATTACCTCAACATCAACCGTCACCACGAATCACTCTTGAATAATTCTAGTGCACTAGACCGTAGAGTATTCTATTCATATACGGTCCATGATAAATTTCAAAATACACCTAGTTTTACGTCATAATATATAATAATATAATATTTATTATTTTTTACCTTTATTATATTCTTATAAATATTGAAACTCGTTCCATTAACCGTATGCGATTTTGCGGTGAAGAGTTTTTTCTTAATTAATTTTCAGTTGACCGACAATACCTATACACATCGGTAACATTTTACTAGATTTTTGAAAGAGTTCGACAAACTTCTAGAATTTCTTGTTTACGATGAGATAATACGTATAGTAGGTCACCGGGAAATAAAAATCGAGAGTACCGCGAGCGTTCGTCAACAGAACGAGCTGATCAGCTGGACCCGGTTTATCAACTCTGCCCTATTACATAGCCATATCTGTGTGCACTGTGCAGTGTGCTACATGCCCACATGTTATTGCAGTATATAATGACTTTTAGCTGGAGGAAGTTTTTAGCACTTCATTGTGATATTACGTAAGAACTATTGACCGGGAAACGTATAGGAGAACTGCTGGTCAATCGAATTTAAAACGAGTAGTCAAAAGGTAGGTAGGAGAAAGTAATAAGAGTTAGTACCTGCCTACCTGTATGATTATACAAATTTGAGATTGACACACTTTGGCGGAATTAAATATTCATCGATTTCAGAATGATACCGATCGACACTTTGCAGTTTTCTAAGCGTATATCGTATATAATATATACAAAATAAAACGGTAATTTATATTATCTGATATAAAATAAAATATAATACCTATATGTTATAAATAAGCAATAGATAAATTGACCTAGCATTATTTTGTACATACAAATATATAGGTATGCGAATATTTTATATATTTTATATGTATACTTGTGTAACTCGAAATTCAGCCTATTATGTTAGGTACGCTGCGTGATTATTTATAATTTACAAATGTATAAATGCATATATTACGTTATCACGAGAAATAGAGAATATACCTTGTGACATCGGACATTGGTGCTGTTATAAAACATGCTTATTAGACCGAAGCATAAACCTACGCAATGAGCATCCAACTAGGGAGTTTTAAGATTTAAAGTATCATAATAATATAAATAATAAAGTACCTATTTAAGTTATATACCAACTGCAATTCCTAGTATTTTTTTTTAACGAGTGTGCTGGAATCTAAGCGAAATACCTACCGACTGTATATACGATTTCTTTGACTTGAAGAAATATTGACACAATCAAATATCACTTTTAAAAATACCTAAAACACGTATTATAAACAAAAAATATTGTAAATATGAATTTATCTTTTGAATTATCAAAAATATGAATAGCCTATTCCAGATGTATAAATTAGGTACTCGACATAATGTACCTATAATTTAAAAAAAAATATTCATTTAATAAAATCTATTAGAAATATAAAATACCTAGCTATATAAGTCCACATTAAAGAAAAATAGTATTACGAACAGTCCATTTATCATTGCTAAAATAAGTTATATATCAGTAAAGTAAAAGTATCGGTGATACTTTTAAGCTTTTATAAACATTAGACATTTAGATTACCTATATAAACATATTCTAACAACAATCATTTCAACATTTCGTAATATGTTCATTTTATCTTGTCACTTATTGTATAATTACATAAATTAATAATTATTTATACACCTTGTTTGTGGTACAGGCGTTCATTAATCACGACCGCGAAATATTATAATCTTCACCGAACCATGGAAGTTATATACAATGAATATGTGTCGAAATAAACATATATGTGGTTTTAAGTTTACTTTATCATAAAATGCAAATGAAAATTACAAAATATAATCATAATAATTATACATTACTTTGAGGTAATTAATAATCATTTGATTGAATTCAATTGTAATTTAATTGTAAATATTACACATTTTTTTCAAAAAATTTTCATTTAATATAGGTACTGTTACATTAGGGTTAATTATTTCTTTTATAGGTAGTTAATATTATGTAGTTATTAATTCACAATAAATAATAATAATAATATATACATAATTAAATTTATATTTACTCGTTATACATAGCTCGGTTTTAAATTAATCAACTTAATAGTTAATACAATATAAAAAGCAATAAATAATAAATTTAAATTTCACTTTATAGTTTGTTACTTAATACCTACCAACTAATATTGCAAGTATGTTATTAATATTGATTTTATTTTTTTTTCTCGCAATGACTAATTGTTATGTTTTTATTTTAATAAATGTCTGGGAACTAAAGAAATTTACTTTTACAATGTTATATTTTAAAAACACACACACATCATTGCAAAATCAATACATTTATCACTTCGTTCAAGAATCTAAAATATTTTAATTATTTACTACATTGGTAAAAATGGCATAATTTTTTCTTATAAATACAACCTTTGAGTGACATATTATAATTTATTGAAAATAAGTTATAAACCATTCTCCACTATATCACTTAAAATATATAAATAAACTGCAAAAAAAAATCCGCTCACCATCGTTAGGATACATAACGCATTAACCCGTCGAAGGTAATAAGTTATACATTAACATTTGATATAGGTACCTAGGTAGATAATAATAATTATTATCATATGAAATATATGAAACTAATAATTCTTAAAGGCTAAGGTTATTATAATTTATATTTCAGTATTTTAAAATAAAACCAGTTATTGTTAATAAACCAAATCAAAAATCCGATTGGCCAACTTTTTATTATTCCGTAGAGCCAATATGCGTTTATCTAAAAAATAATCTACGTAGCTCGAAAAAATTTAAAATTTAAAAACTTCTTTACTTTTTAGAAACTATGTTTAAGAGATCTTAAGTACTTTAGAATAGTTCATTGCATGGTTAAGTTAGAATTACATTTAAATTTTAATTAATAATGTATGTTTATAAAATATAAAAATAAATCCAAAAATGTGATTTTAAATTTGTTTCAGGTCGACTAGCGGTCATCATATTTGGCGTTGTAGCTTTAATAGCTGGACTAATACTCTCTTCAGTTCCGTGGGTTCATTATATAATTTTAAAGGTATTTTCACAATTGCAATCACATAAGAATATTAGAAACAACGCTACAGGTGCTTCTAACACAATAAAAATAATTAACAATCAAACAATTGAAATCGCAGAGAATGTCCAAATTCAAATATTTGTTCATTACAAAACAATAAATACTAATTATCAATATAAATGTGTAAAGAAAAAATACGTACCAAACTTTCTATTAAAAAATGATACTTTAAATACATATAATATAATCTGATTTTACATAATGTTTAGTGTAAAATTCATAGTTCATCTATATGATTACGAGGATATGATAATTGTAAAGTGTGATAATCACAAATAACAATAATAGTTATTAATTTGACGTTAATTATAGTGAGTGTGTGTGTATATATATATATATATATATATATATAGGTACACACATACACACATACATGCATACATACACACACACACTATAACACTATAATAGTATAATCTTCTTAATGTAGTACATTCAGTAAATTACCAATAAAATCATTGCCCATGACACAATATACAAAATAAATCTATTGATTGTTTTAATTTTTAAAAAAACATTGAAAAATATATGGTTTAAAATGTATAAAAAAAATAATACTTTAAAAAAAATATTTTTATATTATAAAAAATATTCCAATCTATTTTAAATATACATTTTATTTATCCTATTAATTAGTTTATTTATACTTCTATTTTGTTTACTAATTAATTATTAACATTTGACACATATAAAACGTACAATATTTTATTTCTCTTGCTCAATTTTATTAATTTGTAACTATTATATTTTAGAATTTGAAAATATGGAATGGAACTTTAAGTTATCATTACTGGCAAAAACCTGGCGTATTAAGACTGACAAAAGTATTCATATTCAATGTCACCAATCCCGATGGCTTTTTGCATAACGGCGAAAAGCCAAAACTTCAAGAAATTGGTCCATTTGTTTATAGGTAAGTTTTTAACTATACAGCTTGTTATATTTGAGAAGATAAACTAAATTTTTTATTTATTTGAGCCTTCTTAAGTGTAAAAATTTATTTTTTTATCACTGCTTAAAACGTTCAACTAAAGTCTAAAGTTAAATAATAATACTATAATTATATAAATACCTAATTAGTAATTATTTACAATTCTTAAATTTTAAATGAGTAACATAACTAATCAAGTAACTACTGGGAAAAAATAAGTAGAATTTTTTAGTCGATTAAAATAGAGTAAGAAAATCTTCTTTATATAGGTTAGCCTATAAGTAATAAATAATAATAATTGATTAATTATTTTTAACTGCGTGAAATTAGTTGGTTTGTATAATCCTAATAATTCCGACTACTTATATAGTTATGTGTTATGTCTGTTAGTTATAGTTACCTAATTATTTTGTATTTATTCAACAGTTTTTAATAATTTTTTTTTTCTGTATAATAAAACAAATTATGTTTACAATACCTGTATATATTTTACATTATAAACAACTAATATCCATACAAACACACAACAATATAAAAAACCTGTACAGGATTTTTAAACTCTTTATCCCATACATATTTCTTAAAACTTAAAATAATCAAATTCTAATAAAATAGTGTCTATGTCAAGATAATCGATATCGAATACAAAACTGCTTTTACCTTAAACTACTTTGATCAAAGGTCAAATTTAAAACTTCTAAGCTTATCTTTATTTCATCACTTTTTTAAATTATAAATATTATTTTAATTAATATAAAATAATTATTTGAACAACTGTAGATTAGACATCAAAAGATCAAATTAATAAAATACTGTATCATACAAGCTTGGTAAAAGTATAATTTATTTACATTAAAATATCTATGTAAACTATTTTAAATAAGCATACAATTATTACTACTATTATTTTAGATCAACGATTAAAATTGATCTTTACGAATAATTCGCATAACTATTTAACACTCATATAAACACATTTGTATGACCATTTCTTAGTAACTTTTCTATAGAAAAATTAGATACATAATATAAACATAAAAATTTAACGTATAATGTCAACAACTATTATACTTCTAACTGTTATACTTCGAACATTTTTTAAATAACAATAAAACAAAATGTGTACGTTCACTTTACCTAGAAACCTTGTTAGAAAATATCGAAGAAGAAAATTAAAAAATATATTATATATATCCACATAGTGGTTTTTTTATTTTCAAAACTAGCATTAGAAGACTTAATTACACAATAAACTAAACACTATAATTGTTTTTTATGTTATTTCTTTTGGTCTTGAAATTAATATTATTCATAATAATCATAACGACCGATAATTCAAAATTGATTTAGTAAGTATTCCAATAGTTATTCGCGATGATATGATATTACATGTACGGCAAAATTATTTATCAAATTAATTCAATACAACATTTAAACTGACAACTGTTGTCTAAGCAAGACATTAGCGTAATACTTTATGAGCTAAACTGTTATATCCAAAATATTCAACCTACAATTTTCTTAATAAACGTGGAATCCTTGAAAACAATCTTCTCGTGAATCTTCTTTTTGTTAAAGATAGCATTTTGATGAAACTGCTGTATCAACAAGCATCTCGTATGTACGCCCTTGTACTGAATTGCATAAATAATTTAGTAGTTCCAGTCCTCATATATTTATATGAAACAAACCCCTTTACCTAAATGTCAAATAAAAAACGTGAAATTTGTTACATGACTATATGCTAGATTTTATTTTTTTCATTTTTGTAGTTTGTAGGTCCCTATAATAATTTATTTACATAATAAATTTTTTTATGAAGTAATATCATCATTCCATTATTCGTATATAAAATGTTACTCTTACAGGTACACTATAGATGTTTATTAGGTACATATTTAATTTACATTAAAATGTTAGGTATTATTATAATTTTATAGATAGTTAAGTTTTCAATTATCTAAAATCAAAACCAATCTATTTATGCAACCATTGAAGCTTTTTTTACTTAAAAAAAAATGAACATAAATATTATTTAACAATAAATTTTATTATAATTCGTTTATAATAAAGCCATGTAGGTAAATATAGGTACACAAATGTTATGAATAATATCATTTGATTCTATATTTTGTGTTCATTTGTTCTAATTATTTATTTATTTTTATTTAAGTGCATAAAATAATGTTATTTTCACTATTACGAAATGCAATATTAACGAGTCTTTTAAATAGATAGCAAATTATTTTAATTGGTTTAAATATAAGTGAATAGTTCACGAACATTGCCAATACCTATTATTATGCAAATATATATTATATATACTATATACTATATTATTATATATATTGCTATTACCTACCTGTATTGTAAGACACAAGAAGACACGTGTAATTTATATTGACCAAAATGTCTATAAAATGTCATTAAAAAATAATAAAATTAATATAAATTCGTATACATATTGTGATATAGTTTAGGGCCAATAACAGTATTAGAAGCTTAAACGTCTAATTTTTAGTCCTATTATGACTGACCTTTTGCAAACTAATTTAGGGTTACAAACATAGGCGCCCGCAAACATTTAAACTTAGTTATCGAGTTCTTTATGGACATAATTTATCAAAATAAATATTTTTATAAATCGTAATAAATTGTAAACATTATACTTAGTAATATAGGTACAATTTCACAAAGAATAAGAATGTAACAAAAAATGAGCCATAATATTCAAACTAAAGAAATTGTATAATCTGTCTATAAAATCCACAACACTTAAGGATTCATATTAAAATTTTAACTAATTGTATTCTTATTAGGTTCATTCTTATTAAAAGCAATTATGGTACAGATAAACTGTGATTTAACACAAGTTATAGGCTTTTCATTTATTTGAAATTCGATAACATATTTTATGACCCTGGATGTAACGTCTTTAGTAAAAGTAAAATTGGAAAGACCCCACCACGTGTTGTAATAAAACTGCTTTATTTTTCTTGGGGAACTTCACATATCACGTCTGCATAAGACGCTTACCGTCCTTGACCCATGCCTCAGGAATTTAGTTGTTTTTTAGTAATAATATTTGTATTAGTTCATCAATACCTACGGGGGGATTGCAAATTTATATGTACATATTATTGTATAATATATTTATTAGCAATCAAATATTAGTTTAAGAAAAATGATTAAAATACGGAATTTATTGCTGACATATATGATTATGGTATTATAATATTTTACCTATTTAACCTAAATATTAAAGATTACTTTTGTTTGCACGAAACATTTCGTTTATTGTAATTTAATTTTTAACAATTCTAGTAGATATTTTAATAAATTAATATTGGATAAATATAAAATCATATAAATCACGTGTATAATGCCTTAAATGTACAAAATAATATTTGAAAATTAAATGTAAGAATAACAATGACATCAATGATGATTAGCTGAAAATGGCAATGTGCAACGATGGATAACAACAGTACCTACTACCTATGAAGCAAGTGTCTTGGAGAAAGTGGTCAGAACCTTTCCTATACAAGATTATTACACTGCTGTAATGCTGTATGATCTAGATAGTGGCCGCGGAGGCTGCAAAATGAATCAAACATGATGTAATAGGTCCATACGTTAAGACCGTTAGCATTAAACTATATATATTTCAAATGAATGATTATTAGTTTCTTATGATGAGTTGATATTATATTTACCTAAATGAATAAATATATAAAATCAATATATTTTATTCTTATTATATAACATACATTTATTTAATTTAGGCAATCCGTGAAATGATTACCTTGTAATTTTATGATATTGGTATAATTTTTAATTAAATTACCTGTGTTTGTGTACGCTTCAAATAATTTATGCTATCCAAAAATTCATAGTACATGCGCCGCAATGTGTCAAAAAAATTCATAATATTATTAAATTAATTTGTTTTTCACATTATAATTATCGTGCAATAGTTTATTGTATAAGAGTTTTTTTTTTTTTTTATCGTAAGGCACTCATGTACACCCACACCGTTCATTATAATTTACTTTTAGAGTATGCAATTTAAGTAACCAATCCGACAGATTCTTGCAATTTATTAATAATACTTGAGTAGGTATCAGCATGTTTAACTTCAGTCCAGTTCCTGTATTTTCTATATACATAAATACAAAAATATAATTCTCTAATCCGCATTATATATTTGTACTTCTAATTTTAAAACATTACCTTCAACACTTAAATTAGAATGATTAGAAGGCCATAAAATTGAATAAGTATGTATGTATGTCCTTTCATCGTTATGTCATTTGTAAAAATCACCCCAGGTAGTCTAGTATTATTGTGAATCTCTTACACGTATTGATAATTCAAAAACCGATTATAGCTTTCATAGTTGCATCAATGATACAAGTTTAGAAAATAATTCAAATAAAACAATCTCAACATCTTTAAAAATCATGTTGTTAAATGACCGATTATAATACGTAGTTTCTTATAGTCATTCGTCCGTTAGAAATCAATAGGTATTATACAAAATAATACTTTTAACAAAACATAACAAACATTTGAATGTTAGTCAAAAAATGGTTTTAAAATAACTAAAATATTATCAATATAAATTATACAGTCATAAATAATAATATTAGTCATTATTTTATAACGCCAGGAAAAAATAAAGCAGTACCTATAACACTTTAGATAATCTTGAAAAAAAAAAAAATTTTGGGTTCAATCGTTTTAATTTATAATTTACCTTTAACCCTCAATATAGTTCATGTCATTTCTGAAATAATTACTGATAAGTGCATAACACTAAAAATAAACAATAAACATTGTTTAGTGTACTTATTAATTAGTTTTATTAAATTGTACCAATAATATAAAATTGTACTATATAGCAATAAAAAAAAATTATGTTTAATTGATTTCAGAGAAAACATGGAAAAAGTTAACATTCATTTTAATAACAACGGTACGGTGACGTACCAACACAAAAAAATTTTAGAATTCATGCCACATCTTTCAATTATCAAAAATGATGAAATCAAATTAACTGTACCAAATATTCCCTTATTAGTAAGTTTTCGATAGTTTATAAATTTAACTAATTTAATATTCTCAAAATATTATTTTATAATTTTAGACATTGACTACTCAAGCAAATAGTTTACCATCAATATTAAAAAGTTCACTTTCGGCAATTTTAAGGTTTTCTGGTTTGACCCCGTTTAAACATGTTACCCCACAACAATTAGTTTTTGGTTATGACGATCCATTAACTTCTCTAGCAAATACATATTATCCAAAAGGGAAAAGACCACCCAAAAAAATGGGACTTTTCTTAATGGTATGTTCGCAATTAATTTTGTTTCTATTAATACATATTTTGAAGACTGACTAATATATGATGAATACAATTTTAGCGAAATGGTACACTAGATGAAGTTTCCACAATATACACGGGCCACAACGGAATGGAAAATTTTGGACTTCTCAATCGTATAAATGGAATGGAAGAGTTACCATTTTGGAAGGGATCTTGCAATTCTATCAGAGCATCTGAAGGTAATTAGATAACACATAAAATACTTGGATGCTGTGAATTATATTTATGGTTATTCATTTTGGATGTAAAATATAGATTTATATCATGACAAAACATAACAGTTGATTTTTTAACAGATAGTTCATAAGTAGAAGGCAAATGCCATGTATAAATACTGTTGGGATAATTAAAATCGATTTATCAGGATAATATTACTTAGAATTACGATTTTTTTTTTAAAGGAATGTTTTTAAATAATATTCCTATATTAATAAATGCTAGAAACATTACAAGAAAAATGATGAAATAGCAATGAAAGCATGAAATAATACATATCGTTGTTAATTTATGGCTTTACATATTTTATATATTAACAAAAACGAAAATCGTTATAATTGATTAAGTTTTTATTTATTATTCTTGTGCTCATGAGTACTTATCTTTTATTAAATGCAAAAGAATATATAACCATGCGTACGAGTTAGTTTTGGAAGAGCAGAATGCTACTCAATACTTTACTCTATGCACTTTTTTCAATTTGAACACAATTATATAGATAATATTATACTAATATAATATACGGCGTTATACTCTATAGAAGTGTTGTGCAATAATATTAATATATAAAAATGAACATAAAAATTATGTCAATAAATTCCTCAAGGTCCGGAAGTTGTTCATATCTTTTTTAACCCCTATAGGTTTATATACAATGGCTCAGGTGCGCATTTAGTTTTGGCTCACAAAAATCAAATATTTATTAATTTATTTAAAGATTGTAATCGCTAACAAATTATATTAATGTTTTAGTAAATAATTAATAAAAACATCAATAGTAAGGTTGATACTTGATAGTGCTTAAAGAAAATATTTAGTATCGTCCATACTCCTGGACCTTGAAATATAATTTTTTAAGTTTTAATGTGAATATACTTATATTACTTTAACCGCCTTAACGATTATTATGTCCGGCTGCAATTAAAAATTAAAACATTTAGTATGTTTTGTTTTTAAAATGTATTCGGAAGTTTTAACTTAATTCAATTTTGATATTTTATAATGTGTTTTTAATAAACGGTTAGTAATACTATTTCTAAAAGTTTTTTATATAAATTTACTAAACATATAAAAAATGAGTTAATTCAATCACTTAATCTTAGTTATATACCTAAGTCTTTTTAAAATAAAAATAAAAATTGGTTATTTTTCTATGTCTAAAAATAAGTCTAAATATTGTATTTTAGGTTCGTTTTTCCCTCCAAGAGAATTTACAAAGTCTGATTTAGTACATGTGTATGACAAAGATTTATGTCGAGTATGGGCACTTAGGTACCGAAAAGATGTGATCAAAGATGGTATAACAGCAGGGTACTATACACCTGACGACAATCTTCTAGAAACTGTTGAAAAAAATCCTGATAATGCATGTTTTTGCGAAGACAACACTGAATGCACAGTTAAAGGGTTGCAATACATTGGACCTTGTCAATTTAGTAAGTGAATCTGTAGAACATACTTACTTATTAAAATATTGAATAAATAATTGCTTAAGATAGAAATTTTAATAAATTACACATACAATTTTAAGTAAAATTTGGTGTGATTGTTTATAGATGCTCCAGTTTACTTGTCTTTTCCTCATTTCTACAAAGCTGATCCAAAACTTTTAGAAGATGTAGAGGGTCTTTCACCAGATCAAGAAAAGCATGAAACATTCTTAAAAATTCAACCTGTAAGTACCATGATATTTATAAATTAAAATTATGTTACCTACATTAATACTTTTTTATTTATTTAAAAATATAAATTTATGTTGGTAGTGATTATATGAAAATAAAAGCTATTTTATAAACTTTTAAATTTTTACTTTATTAGTTGAAAATTGAAAATAAATATATTCAAAATACTTAACGGTAATAATATTATTCTTGATTTATTCCAGAACCAATGGCCTATAGTTTGTTCCATTCCTCTAAATAAAAAAAGTTCTTAAATAAAACCTGAAATTGAAAAATAATTTCACTATCAGTTGGTAAACTCCAAATAAATATATTCCTATTTTTCAAAATAAAAATAACACAAAAGTTTAATTAGGTTTCAAATTAAAAACAAACAAATTAATTAATCATTATATAACCTACCTATTCAATAATATTATAAACAGCGTGTGGTTTACGATACAAATGTATTATATGTACCTATTGTACCTACTATACAACGTTATATTATATTGTTTATAGAGACTGGGAGTACCATTGGAAGCCCGTGTGAAAGTCCAGCTCAATTTAAAAGTTGAACAATCCAATATTTACCCAACGTCCAACTTCAGAAGCATTACATTCCCGATTATGTGGCTTGAAGAGGTAAATAAAAATAATAAAATTCAAACGAATTCGGTTTCCTTTTAATAGAAATAGATCAAGTTTCGTTATTTTAATGAAATCTATAATTATTATTATTATCAATCAGGGCGTAAGCGACTTGCCAGAAAACATTCACCGCTGGATATACATGGCCACCACCTTCGTAGACACAGCTGTGCCGTTGTTCACATACGGGCTAATTCTTGGCGGCGCATTAGTGCTGGTTGCAGTGTTTGTCCGCACATATCACCAAATTGTATTTACCCGGGAAAACATCGAACGTGGCAGGCAAAGTATCCTGCGACGGGGCAGCAGTATGCTGGTAAATGGCCAACACCGATTATTAATTGTTCGTGAATCGTACCATCGGATAAGCAACACCGTGCAGGAAACCGACGTGGACGCACAACAGCTTCTATCGTGATCTAAAGACTACTTATTTTAACGTACCTAAAATGATTTTGAAATTTGGAAAATTCTACCATCACCTTTTCGTACAAGAGATACGAGTGATATGCTAATAAACTATTGTGTAATCTAAACTGTGATATAGATAACGAAAAAGTGCACAAATGTTTAATGTCCGTGTAAACATCGGAACAAACAAATTCTCAAATTGGACTGTGATACGAATTTTATAGATGAAGACAATTTTTTTTTAATATATATATATATATAGAGAATAAAATAAGAAACGAAAATAATCAAACATAATTTATCAGTAGATACATAATATTGTACGCCTTGGTTTTGGGGCAGAATTAAATATTGAATGTTTTTCAACTCATATTTAAATTTAATTGAAATGAACCACAATTGAATTGAAATTTGGATAGAAATAATATTGTCGAGCTATACTTACCAAACCGTGATATAGTTATTATATTTATTCATTGAAGAATAAATTAACTATTGATTTAAATTAAATCAATGAAAAATTAAAGGTGCTCTTATTTTATAATTTTATAATTATATAATACTGCATACCTATACGTTTTTTTTTTGAAATTTATTTTATATTCAATCATAAATTAAAGCCAAATATCTAATGATACTAGACTTAATTATTAGTATTATGACTCTGAACAAAAGAATTTAATTTCGATTGTCAATTTAGTATAATTAATTAATATGTAAATAATATAAATGTATGATCTTTTGTTTCTGACAAATCTTAAAATTAATAGGGCATTTATTACTTAGTTTTTCACCATTGTTATTAATAGGTAGGTACATCTTTATGCTTAGAAAAATATATTTTTGATTATTTTCTACGTGCACACTCATTTGCTCAATCTAAAAATCAAACATCGGCAACAATTTCATCGTTACCATATTATGTACATAAGTTATTATGAAGAATGTGTTACTTATTAATTCAACATAAGATTCGACTTATGTTTTTACTATTATTATTTATTAAAATAGAAAATATGTACAGTGTATAATAAAATAATTTCATATTAATTTTAACTCATTTTTATGTCTAGAAAAATATATATCAAATAATTTATAATTTGGGTAGGTGCATTGAAAAAATTGATGATAGGTATACATGACCTATGAATAAATTAACTGTCAGAATTATTTTGCTATTGTAACTTTTCGTCAGAATATAATATTTATAAATATTATCCAAAAATATTTTGTACTTTATAAACATTTTTAATAAATCTTTTTTAATTAACTCGAGTATATTTATTTCATGATTTAGTATTTTAGTGCATACCTACTTAAATTCGTTACATCCAAATATTTAATAAAAAATGGTAGGTATATTAAAATATATTTTTTTCTATGATCCTGTAAAATTTTTTTTATTATTATGCAATTTTAAGTTTTAACTAAGAAGCTAGTTCGTGTTTGATCTCCAATAACTAAATAAATAATGTTGCTTAGTATTTTGGTTTTGTTTAACATTTGCAGTACTTCAAGTTACATTCTTAAGTTTGGACCCAGCCCGAGGTAGTGACTGAATCGAGCGGTAAAATACCGTGCTACTCGTAGTGTTGATGGTCGGCGTTACAGCCGGCATCGTGTGGTCGATCTACTCGACATGCTGCCAGGCGCGAATCTGAGGGGGGCTAATGGACTTAAGCCGGGGGGGGCTTCAGCCGTATTTTAAGTTATATAAAATGAAATTACTTCAAAAAATATTTATAATAAATTCTTTATTTATCATTTTTTGATAATAAGCCCTCCCCACATTTGTGATTTCTAAATCCGCGCCTGCATGCTGCAATAACACCAACGCGCGGCAACGTAACTTATTCAGGCGATTCAGCGCCGGCGTTGACACTGCCACGAGCTGAAAATCATAAAAAAAATTTTAAATACTACAACAAGAATTGCAAACAATGTTGCCCATGCGGTATATTCGATGATCCAATCTATAAGGATATGACATGTTGTAAAATTTGTAATCGAAAAAACGTGTTTCAACGTGATTGTGTTGTTTATAGTTCAAATTTTTACGAAATATGTCAAAAACGCGAAAATTTGCAAGTAATTTTAAAGTTGAAAAATCATAAAATTGTTTGTGTTTATATCTAAAAATTAAAAATTAAACACTAAGTTTTCCATAAGTTTTCCTTCAAGTACCTAGCTAAAGAGAAAACTCAAAGCATCATTAAAGGAAAAATTTTAAATGCGTTTGAATTTTAAATTTTAACGAAATTGCGTAACGATAACGATTTATCCTCAAATGATTTTAAATATTTTTATTATTCAAAAAGCATAAGTCGTAGATACTTGAAAATTTTACCAGTTATTTAGATTAGGTAGCATTTTCTTTACATAATTAATTTTCAAAATATTTCACTTATTTCAATGATGTTTATAGGCATTTGAAATATTCGTTTTTGTTTATTATTATTATTATTATTATTTTTTAATAAAATAGCGACATTATAAACAATTACCCAATACATTTAATATTTGACCATAAAATTATTTTAAAACTTAGATTATAAGTTAACTAAAAGCAGACATATTTAATTTTTTAAAGTACATAATATTATTAGCAAGACTAATATTGTATAGGTACCTATAAATCAATAAGTATAGATACTTCATAATTCATATTAAGTATCAAATATTTGTGATACACTTTTTTGACGAACGTGATAGAATTTCCCAAACATTTCAAACCATTTAAACATTTTAAATTTGTAAACCTAATAGAAAATACTTCTATCAGACTAGTTTAAGCAAATTTTGTGAGTTATCAACAGGGCTAGGATTTATATGCAACAACATGTTTTTTTTTTTTTTTTTTGCTACGTCCAAATGAAATTTAAGTGAGTAATGTGTGTGTGTATTACTTGATTAATAATAATTACGATAAGTAATATTTGAGTAATATCAAATATAATATGCCAACAAAAATACAATAAATTAATAATAATATTACCAGACTACGGTGAGCCTGAGCGCCTTAGTTATGACTATATTTGAGATACGTATAATGGATCTCAACAACCCGGCTTCAACTGATCATCCGGAAAACTGGCTGCCGGTATAGATCAAGCGGATACTCAGGACAGGTTAGGTTAGGTTAAGGAGAACGCACGCCCAGTTTCACATGCGACCAAAACGGTATGGACCACGTGACGGCAAGTGGCGAGTTGAGACCAGGGAGTTACGTACTATGACGAATTTACCTGGTTTCAACTTCGCACGAAAGAGAAAAACGCAACACCACGGGGTCGCAACGGCGAACTTACACGCGTAGTGTATCGTCCGGCGCAAATGTCCGACGATAATAATAACAGCGCGAGTAACAAAGGCACTACACGTTGGTCAAATAACAATAATATACCTTTAACTTAAGGCCGCACGCAATTAAAGATACGCACGATTGCATTTTGCGGAGTGCAAGTTCGGGTAAAAGGACGTTTCGCCCCCGCCGTTTCGTACCCGTCAAAAAAACGAGTCCACGGTCGTTTCGTCCACGTCTATTATTAAGATAGGACATTTGGCTCCCGGGAGTCATATAGATTTGTTTATACTTACTCATAGGACGTTTAAACCCCGGTTAGGTTAGGTTATTACGTTTTAAATTAATTAACTCAAAAAAATAATATAAGTAGGTAAAGTAAAAAGTTAACAAAAGTGGTCTAGTAGCGACGACCAAAGTCGATACACGTCGGCGACAACGATAATCCACGTGATAACGTCGCACGAAATAGGCCATAGGGCAAATGCACATTTCGTATATTGTAATAGTGTCTCGCTGTTGTTCAGTACAGCCGATAAAGGGGACACTCGGTCTGGTTTGAACAATCCTTTTAAATTGCTTTCTTAATTTTTAAACTGTTCTTATATAGTTTTGTATGCATCAGAACTCGAGGTCTTTTAATTATGGCCAATTAAGTTAAGTAATAAGTTTTAAATATAAAAGTGAATCTACCTGCATAAATATTGGTTAAATATATATTTCGATATGCATTTAAAACTATAAGATCAGTTAAAAAAATAAGAAAGCAATTTAAAAGGAATAAATAATTAAATGAATTAAAATAAATAAACGGTCATAAGGGTTTATTATTTGGAACCAGACGCGTTATCATTATCGATTGTGACGTAACGCTAATCTCCTCATTTTTAATTTTCTATGTAATCTCAATACTTCACAAATAAGTAGAGATTGAGAATTTAAGTAAAAAAAAATATCGGTAAATTTACCAAAAATGTGGTAAAAATGGTAAAATAGTTAAATCTTAGAGTCATTGTTACTTTTTACTATTAGACATTAGTGAATACGATTTGTATTAGGTACTAATATTGTGAACCTACTTGTTAAATCTAGTTCTTTCTTATAATAACAATAATTAACAAAACAATTTAAGAATGTATCTAAAATATCTATTTTTTTTTATTAGACATTAGTAATAAGTACATATTATTATGAATATTGAATTAGGTATTCATATTACAATTAATAAATAATTTAAATTAAATTAAAGTATCAAAATTCACATAACCTTTATTTCTTATTAAGTCAAAACATTTATATTTAGACTTAACTTTTGTATTAATAATAGTATATTATCACATTATCTCACATTATCATAATATAAAGATATCTCTTTACAATTCATACTAGGCGTTTTTGATTTCATTTGATTAGAAGGACCATACCACATTTTTTTTATAGTTTACCAGTAAAAAAAAATTGGTAAAACTTGCGGTAAATTTTTTACTGGTAAAAATTTACCTGTTAAATTTACAGCCCTCACGCCTCTACACATTAGTATAGGTACGCCGATTTTAATTTGTTTTCTTATTCCTTTTCATTATAATTATTTATTGCCCGTCGGCCGTCACTAGCAAAGCTTTTAAAAAAATGCAAACACCGTCACTGTTAAAACCTAACCTAACTTAACTTTAAACACTCGTAAATTTTTTTTAATTGAATAATCCTCGAACTTTTTTATAATTATTCTAAGCTTAATTTATGGACAGCATAGTATTAAATTTTCAATTCTTAGCTTTTGATAGTAAAATATTTATAAATTTTTTACTACCAAATAGTTAACAAATGTTCATGATTTTGACAAATGCTAATAAAAAAAAATTGTTCCTATGTATTCTTATGAATTTCTAATCACTATAAGAATAACTTATGAGGAACTTTGTATTAAATTTTCAAATATTTTAATTGGGCCAAAAAAATTTTATCGACACTTAAAAAAAAAATTTCAGAAAAATTGAAAATTTAAGTCGTCTATATAGCTCAAAAAAAGTCAAAATATTTTGAAAATTAAATAATGTAAAGAAAATGCCAATCTAAATAACTGATAAAATTTTCAAGTATATACGACTTATACTTTTTGAATAATAACAAATATTTAAATTCGTTAGATGATAAATCGTTATTGTTACGCATTTTCGTAAAAATTTAAAATTCAAACGCACTTAAAATTTTTTCTATAGAGATGCTTCGAGTTTTCTTTAAAGCTACTTGAAATAAAACTTATGGAAAACTTAGTATTGTATTTTTAATCCTTAGTTATTAACACAAAAAATTTTATGATTTTTCAACTTCAAAATTACTTTCAAATTTTCGCGTTTTCGGCAGATTTCGTATAAACTATAAACTAAAAACTATAAACACTTATAAAATAAACAGTGACAAACGAATTAAATTTTTTTAACTACAATAAAAACAACTCATGATAAATCTTCTATTAAGTTTTTAAGTTTTTTTGGCCATCTAAAATTTTTTTATGGACACTTCAAAAAAAAAAAATTCTCATAAAAATTTCTGTGGTCTATAAACAACAAAAAAGTCAAAAATTTTTGAAAATTTAACTGTATATAGATAACACTGACATTAACATTTTGTGAAAATTTCAAGGTATTTACAGTGATTAGCTTTTGAACTACAACCATATAATAAAATCAATTTGGTCAAAAACTGGTTTTGCGTCAAAATTTCCGTTATTCCGTCATTTTTTTTTTTTTGGTTTTTCTCGATTTTTTTGAAAACTGTTGAGAATTTCAAAAAATGACCTTCCAAAAGTACCAACTAGATTTACTTTCTTATCAGAAACGGGGCTGAGTTTAAAAATCGAAGCACTTTTACTGCTCCAAAACGTGGTGACAGACACAAAAAAAAAAATAATAAAAAAACACACATCGTAAAATCAATACATTCATCACTCCGTTCAGAATCTAATATAGATGTACAAGAAATTTAACATTACACTTTAACTATTTTGACGTGCGCAACTGGTGCCGAAACACATTGCCATCACACGTTTAAACATGTTTTGTCGATGACAAGTTTTACATGTTATTTCTTTCATGTCGATTTTGATTGGATCATAGTACATGTGGCCTAACAGTATGTAATCTTTAGGATCCTATTTGCATTCTTTTAATTTTTTTTAAGATTTTCAGTTCGTTGCAGTGTCGACGCCGAATTACTGTTGCCGTTGGTGTTACACAACATGTATACAATTCCGGCCAAAACTCCGACCACTATAACAACACCAGGCAAACGTCTGCGTAACTAGTATTTTGCAGACGTCTGCACCTGCGAATGGGTCGGTCATCTGAAACGTTTATTGAAATTGAAATTAACAACCATGTTATAAATATTACAATAATATTAAATAATATATTATTATTGTTGTTGTTGTATCCAAGTAGGTACATATGGAAACCGCTTGCAAATCAAAATACTGAACGATTGTTTAATAATAATATCGCGACAACACTTTTTTTTTCGTATTTGCCATGACTTAGACGTGAAACCGGATAGATAGGTTTAATTCTATTATTCTTCTACATACGAATTCGTATAAAAATATGATTTTTTAAGAACGATAGTATATCTAATAATATACGTAGTGCTGACCCGATGGTTTTCGGGGCCCGGTGCAGAATTTCGCGGGCCCCATATATATTATAATATATTAATTATAAATTATAATTTATTAATTATTTATAGATACATTATAATCATTATACAATATACACATCTATATTTATTTTATTTTATAGGGACTTACTTTAATTTTATAAACTTTAAGCCCTTTAAGGTATGTTAGCATAGGTATAGTTAGCAGGGGGCTTGGAGGGGCTTAACCCCCCAGTATGAATCATAGCCCCCCCAGTTTGAATCATAGCCTCCCAAAAACTCGTTAATGTCCGCAGTAAGCAAACACTAGTTTGTCTATGTCTCTACAGTATATGTATTTATACTCGAGTTGTCGTTAGTGATCAAGGTAACTAATGATGCTGGACCATCAAAAATAAAACAATGAAATCTTGTTCTTCGCTGCGGTACCGTTTGGAAGACTTCATACACAGACTTCTATATAATATCTGTATGACTGTACCTATATAGAACAAAAACAAATTATTAAAAAAAAAAAAATATTAAAAAATTTTAATTTATTTTAAAAAATATTCAAATATTCGCCTTCTAGATCTTAGGTGTCAATGATATTATAACTAAAATAAAATCAAAAAAAAATCGCTTCGCTCGAATAAAATAACAACCAAATTCTCTAATTATCAGATTACAAATATACAAGTATTTTTCAACAACTATGAACTAACTGAATAAAAAACATAACCACAAAATGCCTTTTTATTTTAAATATACTCTTAAAATTAAACTAAACATTTTGAGTAGGTATATTTTATCCCAAATATTGAAAATTGTATTTTGTTACTCACATATCACAAAATTAACTATAGAAATTACAAAGTAGGCAAACGAATTGAATGTTTGATTTTTTATGACAAATTTGTCCATTTTAATTTAAAATATAAGTTTCACAAGATTCGTGAATAGTGCTCCCACTTATTTTGTAGCTCTAGCACAGGTTTATCACTTTGAGTTTTGACAAACAAAAAACTAAAAACAATTAGTAGGTAGTAAATTAGAACAGTTACTAACTGCCAGTAAACTTACTGGTAACTGATTAGTGATTGCTGTTTATAATGATTGTAGACGATCGTTTTTCTAAATAATTTTAATAAACATTGTTATAAAATATATAAACGATTCAGAATTGAAGTACATAGAATATAATATTATATTATATAAGTACTTATAAGTTATATTATGTCATACCCACATAGCCACAAACTTATATACAATATTATACATACATGTATACATAATTATACATACCTAATAAGTAATAATTATTAATATTATACATTTACAAACATAACGAGTCAAAAATAGACATAATATACCTGTTTATATCGGTATCTACTATCTAACTGGTAATTTCGTTCTCAAAATGTGTTTACAAAGCGTATATAAGTGGCGGTCGTCATTGTGGCAAAATTTGCGTGATCACGGATGCGTGGTTGTAGGAAAACAGCATGGAAAAAATATTTAGTTAATTTGCCTTAATTATAGTAAGAAATACTAAGTTTAGATGGTAAGCCTAACTATAAAATTATAGGTGAATTACAGTGATTAGTTTTTAAATTACAACCATATAAAAAAATTGATTTGGTTGAAAACTGGTTTTGCGTAAAAATTCCCGTTTCTCCTTAATTTTTTTTTTTTTGGGGGGGGGTTTCCCGGTGCTTATGAAAACTATTGGGAATTTCAAAATATAACCTCCCCAATGCACCAACTAGATTCATTTTCGAACCAAAAAAGCTACTGAAATGGAAAATCGAAGCATTATTTCGACACGTTTTCGTGTATACACACAAAAAAAAACACAACATTGTAAAATCAATACATTCATCGTTCCGCTCAGAATCTAAAATTTAATAAATTATATTTATTTAACATATTTATATTTATTTGTCAGCTTAAGATTAAAAATTAAAAAACCAATATTTATTTGCCAGAATATAAACAATTTATTTTTTTTCTCAAGTATTTATTTCCGGTTTATTTTAAATACCTTTATGTCCTTATTTTGTTCAAACTCTTTATATAAATTAATTATTGTTGAAACAATACGATTATAATCTTTGCTGGCCATGGTTTTAGCAATATTATTTTCAATGGAATTCATTATTGCCATGGTTTGTGTTTGGGTCTCCTTTTTCCTTTAAAACAGAAATTACTACATAGTGCATGCGTAGAAGGATCAAGGATGTGTGCTATAGTTTGAGCGGAAGAGCCTAGCTATGTTAAAATTTTTATCGATGATATAGCTTGTCGTGCTGTATAATTTATTATTAACCATCGAAAGTTTGCAGAAAGTCTCCTGTTAATCGCAAGAATTTTTGTTTATTTTATAAACAAATTGTGAAAAATGCCCTAAAAATGGCCAAAAAAATACAAAAAAAAAAAAATCAGTTTACACGTTTTATACTTCAGCGTCGTTAAAAAAATCGTTCTCAATCATTTGTTTTAAGGTACAAAATATTGTTTCTTTAATCTGCTGACATCGTTCTTATTCGTGTTGCTAAAAAGGTAAAACGTTCTCAATTATACAACACCGGTATGTTAGTTCTTACACAGAGGAAGACAGGTACATGTGTAAGTTCCTACACTACGTATATCATAAGTTATCAATCTTATATCAGTTATATCATATAATACTATCATACATTTTAACCCTTTATTCCATATAATATATAATTTATAAGCTATCTATCTAATTTATTAAATTTAATAACTTTAAAAATAATAATAATAATTTATAATTGTAAAAAAAATAATATTAATAATATTTATTAGGTATATTATTAAATATTATATAGAATGCATTACTTGTATATTTTTTTTATAATTATGAATTATAAATGGATTTATATATTTTTTTCAATGCGTAGGCATTGATTTGTAAAACCCAGTCTGACATTGATCTCTTCATGCATGTTATTTTGGCTATTTAGGGTAGTAGTAAGATACTTGAACCTCATTACCATTTATTTGTTATAATTAGGTATAGGTATATATTTATTTCATATTGTTTATGATATATATATATATATATTAATGATTAAACCATCCATTATTCATACATAGTATATGTATAATATAATGCACCCTATATGTACGTTATTCGAATTTTTTAAATAAAAATTGTAGACATTGGATTTAAAATACAGTTACAATATTTTAATCTCAATTTACCTGTGTATCGCTGTATAATTATTATTACTTATTATTGTTATGTCAAATAATGTATAATTGAAGTATTTTAATATCTACAAAATATGCTATTTTAAAACGAACAAAACTTACTTCAAAATTAAAATATCCGAAAAAAGTTTTAAGCTAATTTTGAGATATTGCTGAATGCTATAGGCTATAATAAATATTATATATGTCAGTATGTCACCTAATATGTATATATACTGATTACAGACATTAAATAACAGTACATTCGTACAATCGTACCTATAATCTATAGGCATATAAAATGTTGGCTATAACAATACTATTTGTCTATTTATCACAAATATACTCATAACAGTACTTAGGTAGTTTGGTATAAGTACGTATTGACTATTGTTATTTGTTATACAGGTACCTATACCTATTATGTAAATGTGTAGGTTTTACTTTATATTGCTTATTTTGTATTTTATATGTTTCAGTGTTTGATTAATGAGTTCTACATCATTTACGTATATATCTCTTAACTATATAGTCAGACTATGTAGTATATTATGTAAATAATGAATTGATTCAACAATAAAATTATAATAGGTACTTATCATATAACCATTAACCATGAACATTCTAATAAACTATTATGTATACAAATACAACTATGAGTTATAAATTATAATGATAGATAGATAATAAATATTTGGTAAATAATTTTAAACCTACTATACCTACTGTATGAAAAGGCGCCTATACAACCTAACTGTTTAAGCTATTTATTTAATTACCCATCTAAGGCCTATATCTTTATTTTAACTTAGTGTTTAAAATATTGAGTAGGTAAATATATCCTAAGTAATGAAATACGAGTGTGTTGTATGTGCATAGAGATGGTACTGATGGAGAAATGTTATCAGAAAAAAGTACAAATACACCTACATTGTAGTATATGTATCATACCGATACGGCTATATATTATGTACCTAATACCTAGTCTATAAGACTTATGAAGTATTATATATTGTTATTATATCTAAATTTAAATCATATCATAATATATATTATAATACAGACGTATCACGTATATTATCAGTTAAATAAACGATTAGGTACGTAAAACAACTTAATAAGCCGTTAGGTGTTTAATTAGTTCCATTAGGTAGGTAAATGAATTAAAATTTTCAATTCACGAGATTAAATTTTATTATGTAGGTAGGTAGATACTTTTAAATCTTGTATTCGTTGATTTGGAAAGGGGATGACAAAAATGTAGACCTCATATTTAAATGAAAAAAAAACTTTATGACATTATACGAATTAGGCCTGTGTCTGTATGGACTGTATGTATAAGTATAATATACTATATTATTATGTTATACTAACAATGCTCGCGTTGGTTTGTTTTACGAAAATGAAACAAAATATTTTCAGTAGACAATATAGCCGATAGGCTACGTGCTTGTAAGACGCGCGGGTATTAAGCATTTACATAATACATAATATTATCTAATATTCTCATGTTTGTCCGTACACGGTAAATAAGTCAGACGTGTATTTTATTTACATGACAAACGATTATTGTAGATGTTTACATCTCGTGTTTACCAAAAACTCGAGTGATTTCGTCACGGTCTTCAGCACTCTTATTCACTTTTTATTGCTTTCCCGCAGTTGTTAGTGATTATTGCTGCTTTAGAACGAACCCTCTCATACGAATTTCTAATAGACAATATTGTAAGTATGAATTGTATACTTTAAAGTTATACAGACATACAGTACATCACCTGTATTGCCAAATCGGTGGTGACACTTGAATAATTATAAAACAACAAAAATCGCAACGTCGGTCATCTCTATATAGCTCTATATAATCTCGATGGCCGTGTGACGTGTGTGGTGCAGTGCGTTCACCGCCTCACCCGCCAGCACCGCCGCCGCGTGTGTGGCACTGCAGTTCATCGCTTGCGTGCGCGCGCAGCGTTTGATAACGACTCGTTACAGTAATGTGATCGAATATTGGAATAACAAATTAACTAGGTAATAACAATTTTTTTTTTCTCAGCTGACCCCATGCACACAAGTACACGTCGCTCTGATTATCGGCGTTTTTTTTTTTTAACTTTGATACCTTCAGACGTATTATAATATCATAACGCTAAACGCGTTCCCAGCCGAGGTCACAGCTTATACTCTCCTCTTCGTCCGGCATCCAACGGTCTAGAACTCGAGATTTCATTTCGTGACCGGTACCGGCAGTCGATCGAACGCCATTCCCAAGTGGATACTTACTGCCGACAGTCGAGTTGCTGTACCCGTTGACAAAACTTCACGAGGACGCGCCCCAAACGATCACTACGACAATGGTGAGTATAAACGTCGGTTCTTTTTGTTTCATTCGAGTATAAATCGAAAACCGCACCATCTCGAATGAAAATGGTGGTCAACGACTTCAACACTCGCGCAATAATTACCATTTTGGTCGTGACCTCTGTGTCCTTCGAGACGTCTTCGCTTGTGTGGAGACGTTTGTGGGCAATGTTTCAGACTTATAGATAAACTACCTAATTAACTGGCCGCGTATCCGGACTCGGTGTCGAGACCATATTCAGTATTGTCATCTTGTCCTGCAACTGTCTAGATAGAAGATTCCAGCATGACTTTGTATTATTTGTTCCATCTGTAGCTGAAATTAGACATGATACCTATTTAATATTTTAATATATACCAACTTACACTACTTTGAAAAAAAAGAAACAATTTATTTTGTGTGCATTTGTGTTAAGAAACTACTGTAAAAGGTAGCAGTTTTCAAATTTGTAATATGATCCATAAATTTAATATTAGGATTGGATGACAAAAAATAATTCCTACTCCTAACATTTAGGTAGGTAGGTAGTATTACAAGTTTTCATAGTTAAAATGTACCTACAGACATTTCAGACATTTTAATTATAAACTAGTTGAATTAAAATTTGTTACTTATATTTGTTTTACTTATGCACCTACCTACCTAATATTTAACAGTAGTTTTTTTTTTTAATTGTTTAGGCATGAAATAAAAGAAAATCTTTAACATTGTTTAACCAAATTTAAATACATCAACTACCAATCTGTTGAAGTTTTTTCAACATAATTATAGTAATTTATACGAGTTAAAATACTATTTAATCATTAACCTTTGTATGTTATATAGATAACATAATTTTTTTAAGTACTTATTTCAAGTCAATTATAAAATATCTTTTTCTTGTAGTATACATAAAAAATTTAATAGGTGCCATATATGTCATTAGTTTAAAACAAAAAAAATTAATATATTTCATTATAGATCATAATTATTGAAATATGTTAGCATTTTTACTCTTATTTTAAAATTTATAATTTTGTTTTTCTATAAATAAGGTATATAGTTTTATTAAAAAAAATTAATTTTATAACAACTATGAATATCAATCTGAAAAGAATTAACTTGTAATTACTTTTTTTAAATCTAATATGTACTTCATTTCATTTTAATATTTAATACTGTTTGTTATCTTTCTGAATTGCATGTTTTTAATACACTTAAAGGTAATAATATAGATACTGATAAAATTTTATCTGCATTAAATAATAAGTATTGAGTAGTTAAGCTTTTAATTCTATGTTTAACTTTTATTATTTGACATAAACAATTTTTATCATTTATCTATATTATCTACCATTTATTTTTAATAACAATTAATTGTAATCATTTATATTTGACAATATTACAAGGTTACCTATTCTACAATTTTTAATTTTTCTCTGAATTTTTCCATTCGACATTGTAATATGTTTTTTCTTAACTAGTTGAACCAGATTTATTTTAAAAACAGCTTATATAGTTGTATACTTTGTTAGGTGTTTACTAAAATAAGTTAAAATTAATAATATTACTAACTTGAAATAGTGCAATTTTTAAAATACCTCACCATTGAGTTGGTTGCATATTATAATAAATAATTCTGAGTGGAGGCGGTATACCAATTTTTTCAAAAACATTAAATTTATTATATAGATAATAATATATGATATTGATATTAACCCATCATTGGTATCGCTATGCAACATCCCACCATTGGTGTTGAGTGAGCGTCACACTCACCTCGTTGTTTTTTCAAACATATAATATTGAAACCAACACCAAATTATTTGTATTTTAGTCTTTTATTAAAAGGTTCTGACAGTTTTTATTAATTATAAATATATTAGACAATAAAAGTTAATTCATAATTTGTTGTAGGTATATAATAATATAATGATATCGGGATCAACATCTGTATTAACTAACTGAATCTTCTAAGTCATTAATTTCTTCCGATTAACTAAGCTGCATTTATATGTAAATGTTGAAATAAATTGTAAAACCAGTTTCAATAAAAAAAAAAAAAAAACTAAGCTACAAAATAATATTGTCAGACATTTTAGAATAAAAATATGAAAAAAAAGGTATACCTACCTAGGCGTTTACAAAAAAAAATATTACATCAATACTATTGATTTATTTGAATATTTAGTAAAAATTTCAACTATCTATTGTTATTCGTTTTTAATTAAATTATCAATTACTGTCTAATAAGTGTCTAGTGTTTCATAAATATACCCTTTTTTCAAATATTTTCAAGAGTATTAGGAAATGTTTACTTTTGAAACAATAAGAAAAAACTAAAAAAGAACCTTAATTGCTTACTCACTTTTACAATTTAACTATAAGGTAATATCTATTTTACTTTTATTAGGCTGAAGGTGAACCAATCCGAGTTGTGGTAACTGGCGCTGCTGGTCAAATAGCTTATTCGTTGATATCTATGATTGCTAATGGTGATGTTTTTGGAAAAGAACAATCAGTCATTTTACATCTCTTAGATATCCCTCCTGCGATGGGTGTTCTGGAAGGTGTTTGCATGGAAATTGATGATCTTGCTTTGCCCCTGGTCAAAGGTCAGATCACTTATTTTAAATATAATATTGATAGAATTCTTTGATTTTGCTTAATTCAATATTATGTTTAGGCTATGTAAAAACAACTGAACCAGAATTAGCATTTAAAGATGTTGATGCTGCTTTTTTGGTGGGAGCAATGCCAAGAAGAGAAGGAATGGAAAGAAAAGACTTGTTATCAGCTAATGTAAAGATATTCAAAGTACAAGGTGAAGCTTTGAACAAATATGCTAAAAAAGACGTTAAAGTTTTGGTTGTCGGAAATCCAGCAAACACTAATGCTTTAATATGCTCATTTTATGCTCCTTCTATACCTAAAGAAAATTTCACTGCTATGACTAGACTTGATCAAAACAGGTATAAATAGTATAATTTAAATCATCAGTAGTTATACATTTACACCTTAAATAATATGTTTATTTTAAAATTAAAAATATAGAGCCCAATCAGCTATTGCTAAACGTCTTGGATTATGTGTAAGCAATGTTAAGAATGTTACAATCTGGGGCAATCATTCATCAACTCAATTCCCAGATGTTTTTAATGCATCAGTTAAATTGCCTGGCAGCTCAAAAAGTGTATATGATAGCATAAATGATTCACAGTGGCTTGAAAGTGATTTTATTAAGGTAAGAAATTATGTTAAACTGAAATTTACTAAATAAACTGTTATTACATAAAGTCATGCTGTTAATTATTGCACTACAATAACACTCACAAATTTGATTTATTCCTAAAAACATATTTGTGATTGTCCCACTGATATTTAAAACTATATTACTAACATTAAAATATTAAATACTAAACATCATAATTAATTTAATTTTAGACTATTCAAACTAGAGGAGCTGCTGTGATTCAAGCCAGAAAGATGTCATCAGCTATGTCAGCTGCTAAAGCAGCAGTTGATCACATGCGTGACTGGTGGTCTGGTACTTCTGAAGGTTCTTGGGTTTCAATGGGAGTTATCTCCGATGGTTCATATGGTATACCAAAAGATTTGATTTATTCTTTGCCAGTATCCATTTCAAATAAGCAATGGAAAATTGTCCAGGTATAGTTTTATTAAAGAAACATATTATTATTTTGAATTTGACTTATTGCCATATTATTCATACTGTATAGGGTTTGAAAATAACCGACTTTGCAAAGAGCAAATTGGATTTGACAGCTAAAGAACTACTCGAAGAAAAAGAAGAGGCTATGGCTGTTTGTAATGCTTGACATGTGTTACCCCCAACCAATTGTAAGCTCTGAATCTGCTGCTGTATCCCGGGCACGATTTTTTTTTACTAGTGATTATACATGAGGTTTGGGGGTTGTCCCAATCTCAAAATTGTCATTCATCAGTCATACTTAAAGATCTTACAATGCTACATTCATTCCCAAAAATGTATGCATTCTTTAATTAATTTAAATGTTACTACCTCTAAATGTATTTAATATTTAGTATGTATCATAATTCATAGTATTTATAATAATAATTATGGTAATGGAATTTTTATTTTTATTATAACATAAAAGAAATATATAAGGTGCCCGGATATAAGTTATTGTTTATTTAATTTTTTACATATGAAAGTTTTTAGACTAATTCTATTAAATAATTTTCCAAGTGTAAAGTATTCTATACACAAATTATTTTTAACCAGTACTGCTGAATATTGATTCTATTGGAACAAAAATGATATGAAAAATAAATGGTTATATATTATAATTTATTAATGTTATCAATAAAAGTTTTGATTTATATGCATTAAAAATTAATGCGTTAAGAGAAAAAAAAAGGAAACTATAATTTTTGGTTGTTTTTTTGTAAAAACAAAATTCTACTGGTTTAATATATTAATTCTTAAACAATTATTTTGATACAAAACAAAATAATTTGATAATGGATATTTATTTATAAAAACTGAGTTTAGATGCATATTATACATTATTATAACTTTTGCATTGAGCTATTCAATTTGTCAACTAGTATTTACTGGAATATTTTATGTTAAACGCCACTTAAACACTATATTTAACTAAATCGTAGGTATGCGCAGACTGCCCACTAGGGGGACGAGCTTACTTAAATCTACCCTTAGCAGTGGCGTAGATACGATTTTTTTCTGGGGGATGTTATATATTATATTTATGATAAAAATTACGAGATATTACTACTTCGTTTTTATTTTGTTCTAACCATTATATAAAATATTTTGGTTTTAGGGGGAGTGGAAACCCCCTACACCACCCCCGTAAATACGCTACTGACCCTTAGTAACCAAAGATTCCTGTGTGAATAAATTCTAATACCCACGTTTATTCTTTTTAATGTAATGAAATATTAATAATTAATAATTAAATATAAAATATAAAAAGCTTTTGTATCAATTGCTTCAACAACATTTATAATATTATGTACAATTTCTTACTCTGTGGATCAATATTCAAGTAGACCGCATCCAAACGATCTTGTATCATGAAACTACATAGCATAGTTTTCATAATGCTGAGTTTAAGAAGTGTTTGTAATAACAACTCACCATTGGTATAACTATAACATTTTTAATGCTTTGAAGCATTGATTAGGTATATCACGAAATATAGTTTTCTTTCCGAAATCAGATTCTGAAGCCAATTTTTCCAAATCCTATATTTCTTTATCTTGCTTTTTGATATGTTAGTTGTATGTTCAAAAAGGTGAATTATTTCTGCTTTCAATATGTATATCTAGATTGAATGCTGCAGATATAATTAAAATGCCTTTCCTGTTTATAGTTTAAACTAATACATTTCCAACAGTGAATTGTTATTTATTAATTGAATCTTAAATTAATTCCACTAATCCTTTAATGGTTTGATCCAATATTAAAGATTATACAGAAAACCAGAGCTGGCAGTAACTATTTAATTACAATTTTTTTTATTTTGCATTAAAATATAATAATATTATAATTATAATTAGTAATTGCTATTGTGCAAGTTCAGAAACAGCAATATTATTATTGTTAAGATCACTCAAACCATCTGGACAAAACCAGTCGGTTAATTAGAAATAAACATAAAAAACTCACAATTTTCCTTTGATTAGAAAAATATTTATGAATATTAAAGTTAAAGGTATTTATAAAAAATTAACTTAATCAAATTATTATTTTTCTGAATATTTGTAACTTAAATTAGTAGGATCTCGATTTACTGTATTTTGATTATTTGTGATTAATCGTACACCCTTTTCAAAAAATGTGTATGTACCAAAAGTTAGATTAGAAAAAATAGGTGCACAGAAAAATGTTGACTTTTATGACATAATGAGTTTAAGAAAAATAATTTTAAATAGTAAAAAATAAAGATTAATTACTTCATATCTTCGAAGTTCTAATATAAGTACTTTATAACATGATAATGTACACACTACACACTTTTAAATTATAATATTGTTATTGCTTAAATAAATAAATAATAAATCTCAACTAATTTATTATGGATTTCGATTTTCATTAATCCATGAAACCCTTTTTCGCCATTACCACAGATAATCAAGGTTGTATTGAAATTTATAATAATAAATTATTGTAATTTATTGGTTAATTTGCTCAGCTTAGCAAAAACCTTAATTTTTTATTTTTAAAACATAATGTAGTGTGTAATAAATAGGTAGTCAATTTTGGCGAACACGTCTTATTTTTTACAATAGCAAACAGCACAATTTCACTCATCTAACTGTTGTTTCTGTAATTCGTTTAATTGCAAGACAATATTATGAAGTACCTATGGAATATTTTTCTATTAATATACTAATAGTCGAAATCTATTTCATCTATTCTCAATTCTGTTCTAATAGCTTCTAACTGGCGAGCCCTATCTTATGATAACAATTTATTTTAGTTTCTAACCATGATTTAAGATAGACTATCTCTTTTATAGTCTATCTTAAATCATGTTTCTAACCAATACTGACTATTGTACTATTATTGAATTATTCTGTGATTGTAATGTACACGGTACTTTCTACTTTCTTAAAATAAAATTATTATTTATAATTATGTTATCGAAAAAATTAAGTGATTGGGTAAATTTGCTAACAGAATAAACTAAAACAAGATTTAGACAATAATTAAAACAATTCAAAAGAAAATGTTTAGTTATTTTCTTCTTTTATTATTCTACTTGCACAGTTGCACTCCTTTAGTACTTCCAAACCACAGACTTCTAAATACAGCTGATATTATATTGAAGTCTGTGTTCCAAACGGTACCGCTAAAAAATAACCCCATATGAGATTTTACAAGATTTTGAAAATTAATCTAAGTATAAGTATGATAGATATCATTGCGTATAATCAAATTTATAACATAGGTACAAGATATATGTACAACTTTTATGTTTCACAAATAATGTTAAATTTAGATTCAATGATAAATTATATTGCTTACCTATAATAAAAAAAATTCAGAGCAGTCAGAGCACGGTGTTGTGTTACATTATATTATTACGGATAAGAAATATAGGTATCAATAATTTTATTTTTAATGTTCTGATAATTTTAAAGAAGTGGTAATTTGTATTCTTTGTCAAGTTTGTGTCTTGTGCGTATTTATTTTTTTTGTAATCGATACTACAGTGTGCTTTCGTATGTATATTTCGTTTTAATTTCTGTATAAATACCTAGTTATGGATAGTCCGAATATTTTTAAATGCTAACTTGTCAAAGAAATACATCAAATTAGTATTTAAAGGTTATATTATGTAAGTATGTTGCACACAAAGTTTTTGAGTTTTAATGTGGAAATTCTGCAAAAAAAATTGCCACAAATGTCCATGCATTTTAAAAAACTTTCGTGGATAAAAAGCATTTAATTTAAATTGATCATGAACATAATCATCTTCCGTGTCAAAATGAAATTTTATGAATGCCGCAAATATAAAAATTGAAACCCGAATTGAAACTAAAAAACAAGCTAAAGTATCAAAATCTACGCCTGCACAGTTATTTTCAGAAAGTATTCTTAAAGAACTTTCTAAAGATAAATCAATTAAAAAAACCATCCAAAACCAAAGAACTCGGAGTTTACCAAAAGTACCTACCTGATAATTTAAGATTTGGAAATAAAAGGTATGTATGTATTAACTTTTAATTAAATTAAAAATTAAGAAAAAACATAAAGGAACTGGAATTTTTATGCAAAAGTAATTTTTAACAAAATCGATTTTTTTTTTTTTTGTTGCAACACAAAACCGTCTACCTAACTGTAGGTGTTTTAAATTTTCATAAAATGTTTGTACACCTACTTTCCATAAGAGATAAAATTGTTATAATACTAATTATGGACATTGTATTTCACATTTATAATTAGGTAGGTACCTACACAAAATCATTTATATATATAACAATACAATGAGCTTTTTAGTTATAATAGATAAACACAAATTATTGTTAGACAATTTGGTAACATAAAGACATATAGCCAATAGGTACCTGTTTATTAAACGAATCACCATTCACCAATCAATGTGGCAATGTTTTGTCACTTCTTATACCAACTCAACAATTTTTAATGGATGATGATTTTTTTTTTTTAATTCACCCACAGAGTATATCAAAATCAGTGTGATCACTCAAATAAAAAGTCAATCAGATAGGTACTGTATAAATTGTGTTCCGAGTGGTGAGTATTTTTTTAACGTATGTTAACTGCACTTTGGAACATAAAAAAAACATGCCAAGTAATACATGTTAGTTTGAAAAATCACGAACAAAAAGTTGAACAATTATCTAAGGAAAAGGATACATATTATGTATATATAAAAAAAAAAATATATTTACTTGAACTTTGTGCGGGAGTCATTCAATCCTCATACACATGAGTTTACTCACAAAATTTTGTACTCATTTTTATAGATTACTTATTTTTAATATTACATTTTTTACCGTAAAAATCTTATTTCAATTACATTTATTACAATTAAATTACCGATTCTTAGAAAAAATAATCATTTTTCAAAAATATCACTAGATGTAGTTTATATATTATGCATTAAGTTCTTAAGCTTCTATTTACATTATAATATACAAAATAAACTCAGAACTCATACCATAATCTACTAAAAAAAAAAAATTTAAACAGGATACAATTACTATGACTTCAAACCAGTACTCTAATAATATCACATTTTTTAAACGTACCTACACATACTTATAATTTACCCATCCTTTAAAACAATGTATAAAACTAGGATTTTGAGTTTGAAGTAAAATATTAAACAAAATGTGAAATATTTTTTTATTAATATATTTTTTTAGTTTGAACATATTCATCTTTGAAATACTACCTATGTACAATAATTAAAATTTAAAATTAATGATAAACTTATTTTCATATAAAACTAGAGTATACTTTTTACTTACTATATTATAATATATTAAATAAACTAAAATATAACAAATACTAGCGGGTCTGATTTTTAAATTTATTTTGAATTAACTACAACAAATTTATGTTACCTATTTAAAATATTAGGCATATAAATTATTTTAAGATCCAAAATGTGAATAAATTAAAATTCTATAAAGAAGAAGACAACTTCGATTTTGAAATAATATGTTCACAATTACACCAGTTAATTAAGTTTTACAATAAATATCTTAATATAATCAATAATAATCTAATCACGTACAAAAACTTTAAATAAGTAATGATTAAAGATAACTTATTTCATTAGTTACTCTAAAATAAACTAAATTTAAAATTATTAATTGCCCAAAATAATTACACGAAACAGAATATTACAAAAGTAACCATAAATTTAAAATTATTTTTTACTACACCAGTGACTTCAACTTCAGTAGAACATTCGTTAATTTTATTAATAATAAATCTTCCAAGAAGTACTATGGCAAAAGTTTGTTTATCAAACCAAGTGTATTGACTACTGAGTATTGAAAATGAAACAATAAGCAGTTTTAATATAAATACACATGTTAAAATTGTCATGAAAAATACAGGATCACAAAAATTTAATTAGTAATAACTTAATATGATAAATTTAAATTTAAATAAGATGTAAACGCCAGTTTAAGAGGATACTTTATCCGTAATTATATGTTGCCTCCATTTTACAAACGTACACAAACGAACAACATAGTAAAAACAACATTACATCCATGCTTTACCTAAAATATCATTAAGGGGCCTAAACTTTATTTTTGCTAGAGAAGGGATAATACATTTTAGTGTTATGCCACTGGAATCCAATAAAAGATAAAACTAGCAAAAGTTATTCTATAAATTCATTAATATTGAGGAATCTTATATGATAATTTACATTTATTCATTATTTGAATCTGATGATTTATCTGGGAAATCATCACCCCAATTATTTATATCATAATCTGGTGTTTCATGTTTGTTCAAATGCTTGATCCATTTTTCTTTACTCGTTTTAACTTTGCTACAATATTTGCATGGAAAAGACATATTTTTTTCCATATTGCTAGAATATAAAAATGTAAATTGGTTATTTTAAATATTTTATAAAGTTGTAACTTTAACTAATAAACAGAAATTTAATCTTACTGCAATTCTTCAACTGAAGTATCTTCTTCTTTGGTAATAACTAATAGGTAGTTTACAAATGTTGGCATGGTTTATAGCAGCAGTTTTACTTTATAATACTTTTTGGCAAATAAGACATCCCCATAAGGTTTTATATTCAAAATGTGGCCTATTGTGGTCTATCCTGGTCATAAATGGAGGACAAAATAGTTTTTTCAAATTCATATTTATTTTTTTTTCTGATAATTTCAAAGTTTTATGTAAAAACCGATCTGAAAAATAAAATAATATATTACTCATATCATTGACTAATGATAGGAATTTATAAATTAGCACTGAAGTACCATATTTTTTTTGAGTGTTAGTCAGTTAATAGTGCATGAATGTATGTATGACTATTGACTATATCAACGAAAACATTGAATTTATCACATAACTAATGTTTAATTGTTTAATTACTATACATATTTTTATCACGGATATAATTTATTACTAATAACTTATTAAGTTATAAATCAATATCAACTTACAATAGAATGAATTTAATAGATTTGTGGTATAATTTATAGTTTATACTGTATAAAAAGGCAGTACTTAAAAATTATTTTAAATATTTTGAAAATGTCATTATGTAAAATCATTATAAAATATACAAGCCTATGCCTACCTACTAATCTAAAAGTTATATTTTTGAATTAGGTTTAACGAAATACCAAAACTTGTTATTTTTATTTAATATTTCATTCAAATTATAAATTTAAATTCCTACCTATAAAAAAATTTTGCTTACATAGATTTTTAGGTTTCAGTAAGGATTACTTAAATGAAATTATGTACTAAATAGTGAAGCCTTAAATAAAAATTCATATTTTAAAATATTGTTTGAATGTAATAATTAGTGGTCCCAGTGAATGGTGCTCAAAACTTTTAAGTAGTCATTAAATTTAATAGAATTATACCTATGTGATCATTTAAACAGACATAATACCATTCTCTAATTTAGTAATAACAGGGCCATTTGTTTTGTACTCTGAACTTAAAATTATTAACCAAGGACCAACAGTCTTCAGTTTAAGATGCAAGAACATAAGAATAGTATAAGTACTCACTCAGTTGCAGTTCTGCAGTGTAAAATGTGTAACAGACCTAAAAGCAATCAAATGAAAACAATATTAAATGTTAAGTGGATGTTAGCGCAATAATGGTTTTTTCTCTCATATCCAAGCACACTATGGATAAAACTCTATCACCTAAAATAGTTTTTTTATGATTTTTTAGTAATCATTGAGTAAAATATATACCTATTACAAAAATTATAGAGGATAATATTTTTAAGGGTATGACATACCAGTTTGGTTTTATATTTAATTGCTCTTTGGTTTTGAATTTGACTTTCAAATTAAAAATATATAAATTTAAATGATGTTAAACATTTTTTTTGAAACAATATTAAAACAATTCTAGACCTAGACCTATTCTCTTTTGTTTTTGTAATGGTTGATTTTATTCAAAAATATTAAAAAAAGAATAATTCTGCGTGTATGCTTTTTATGTATGTTGTGCATCTGTCAGAGAGAAAAAAAACAAACAGTCCTCTCAACTATAGTATTAATATACTACGATGCAGGGCCTAAAATACATCTGATTTTAGGGCACTGGGTACACAATTATTAATTTAACTGTTACATTTGGGCTTTGACAAATTTCTATTGCTGAAATAAAAACCTGAGGAGGTCGTAACTTGGGGACGACACATTTGTTATTCAGGGGTCTCAGTATTTTAGGCGCTGCTACGATGATGTGTACAATAATTTATGTGTGATTATGCTTACTACGGCTAGTGAAAATAATCTAAAAGAACGTACATTTTATAGTTAAGACCGTATAATACAGCGGTCCCCATTACGCGGCCCTTTAACAGATTTAGCATGACAAAATATATATATATATATATATTTTGTCATGAGATTTAGTGCGGCCCGCAACAAACGAACATAGGGGAGTCCGCCCTCCAGTATATTCTTATCCATAGTAAAATAATTATTTTACTATGTTCTTATCTATCTCAGTGTATTTGGATCATAGACATACAAATATATGGACGGCGCTTAGAGAGAGAAAGTCAATTCCAACATCTAGTGAGAGAGAAAAAAGAAATTACACCCATCATGGAGTAAATAACATTAATCATTGTTTATCCCCTGATTTATTGATACAGATAACAACAATAAATTGATTTTTTGTTCCATGTGAGGTGTAGTTATAGTCTGTCTCTCTCATAGACGTATAAATATATACTTATATGTCTATGGTCTCCATAGATAATAAAGATATGGATAGGACATAACGGTCTTATCAGCGGTATTTAAGGGGTCCAGTTGAGGCCAAACAAGTATAACTGTATCGATTATCATTATAAAAACGCCTCAATTGACTTCCCCTTCAGGCACGCGGCCTCAAATATATTTAACATAGGTGCGGCCTATCCATATCTTTATTATCTATGATGGTCTCTCTCACCCAGATGTTGATATTTCAAAATGTACATGCAGAGATACGGAACGCGCAGTCCATATATTTATATGTCTATGATTTGGATACGGAGTTTGATCTCCTTATCTCTAATCTTCATGATTATTATCTATAAGTTATATTCAAGGTGTATTGATATAACCAAGGTGTATCAACTATCAATACACCTTGGTTATATTATTTTTATGCTATAGTTAGGTATCCAGAGACGTATTTAGGAATTTTGCGCCCCTGGTTATCAACTGAGTGTCATTACTTTTTTTTATCGCCCTAATGACCTAGGTACTGAATTATATCAAAATGCTCTCCAAAATTTACCACCCCTTAAAATTTTCCACCCGGGGCCCAAGCCTCCCCACTCCCTAAATACGTCACTGTATAATCATATAAACTTTAAAGTTTAAAACTATAAGTTATATAATGTAATAAATATAACATCTTCCGCAAAAATTAAATAAATCTATCGTAATATTAATAGTAGGTAGTAAAATAAATTACTTTATAATATTATCAAAAGACAAAGAAATCTACTAACTTATTTATACCTATTTATTTATTTATTAACAACAATATGGACTGACTAGCTGAGTCCTGCAATTATAAATAATATAATAAATTTATAATACTAATTAAAATTTAACATATGAATAAACCACAATAACAACAAGTAACGATAGCTAATTATACTTAATAAAAACGTGAGTATACAATAAAACAAGCATATTACATTAAAAAAAAAATAATGGATCGCTATTTGCATGCGCATCAATCTAAGGATTTTTTGGTTCTCAGAATAATTGGTGTTGCATTTTGGAATAATAAACAGATAAATTTGACGGAAAGAAGAGTAAGACCCTTTAAAGTATTATAAATTGTGTCTTAGGATTTTTGATTTTTTTTTTTTAATACATTAAGAACAAATATGGATAACATTTAAATAAACATTTGGTGAAAATTTCAAGTATTTACAGTGATTAGGTATTTTTTGAGTTGCAACAATATAAAAAGTTGTTGTTGTTAAATTACCGTTTTTATGTTACTTTTTTTTTGTTTTCCTGGTTTTTTTAAAAACTGTTGGAAAATGAAAATTTTGACTTTTGACTTCTATAAATTATAATGCACCAAGGATATTCACTTTGACATCATCGGAAACCACCCCTAAAGTTTGAAATTGAAGTAATATAATATTGTCAATTTATGCTGTATACATACTAAAGATACATCCAAAAAAAATACATCATTGTAAAATCAACAAGCATTAATCACGTCGTCCAGAATCTAAAATAAAACTCATAATAATAGTCAATATTTTTAAACATATTATATTAAAGGCATATATGTATTTACTTATAATAATAATATCCAAAATAACCAAAATTAGTCCGTAAAAAATTATAATATTTTTAAATATGTTTTAATTGCTCTGTATACTTAAATTTACTCGCTAGAGAAAGCTTTAAAGATATATTTTGATATTGTAGTTTAATTTTATAATTTTTAACTAGGTAGTTACTTTATTTTGATAATAAAATATCATTTACATGTACTGATACTAATAGTAAGTACTAAGTAACATTATTATATAAGTGTAAAACATTTTAAGACCCAACATTTTAATATTAAAATTGTTGATACCTAAATGCATCTGCCTCTAGATAAATATGTCAAAGAATAAAATAAAATGGTAAAAGCAAGAATTTGGAATATCTACAAAAGTAGATACTTATTTTATTTTCAACATACTAAAAATTACTAACCCACAGCTGAAGTGTTAAATTCTAATTTTATTACTTGTATGATAAACACAACTAGATAATTTTTAAAACCTTAACTTCATATAAAGAGTATTATACTTTATACATAGCATATACTAATACCTAGTGTGTATAAATATACATTCTTATTAAGTCTATTATATTGTAAAATGAGTTTAAAGAATGATAACAATAATAGTTTTTTTAATTTCAGTATTAATTTTATTTACAAAAATACAGTTACAAAATAAATTTCCATAAGACACGGTAAAGTTAAAATAAAAATCAAATTAATCACACAAAATATCTTTAAATATTTATTTTAAAACATAATTTGTATATTTGCTAACTTTTCGTTTTCAGAACATTTAAAATCATTTAAAAACTTAATAGCACAAAAAATTCTGATGCTTATATATAAATTAAGCAATAATGTTTTATCAAAATCATTACAAGGGTGGTTCAATTTCACATTAGACAAACAATCTTTCAATTGGGTCCCAACATTATCTTCAATTGAAATTGTTGGAAAACTAACTACAAAAATATTATCTAATTTCATAATATAATCTTTAAAATCTTCTTGATATGTTGATAGTTTACTGTAAGTTGAGTTGGGAGAACATAAGAATGACGAAAAGAAATATTGGTCTATTGTTTTTTGACAATAGGCATAACTGATACAAATTTCACAAGAATGTTTCTCTAAACATTTATTCATTAAATACCCACTTATAGAAGACAAACTATTTCTGTTTGGAAAACTTATAATTCTATAATCTGGTGTATCAATAACAATTGGAGAACATTTAAGAAGGTTATGTTGTTTTATATTAAAAATGTTATTTGATAAAGGTTGGTCACTAATTTTGCGTATAATTTGACCAAGATCTTCATTGAAATTTGGTCCAGGAATATATTGAAAATAATCTTTGAAAAATAATATGTTGAATTTCCTAACAAATTGTATAGAGGTAAGTCTAAGATCATTAACATTTGATTTTCTTAATTTATCAAACCAATTAACCAAAAAATCTTCATTCAACGAATTCGTACACATAGCATAGTCTCTATTAATAGTTGGGTTAAAAGTTTCCCACAACATAATTAAGCCACTTATTGAAATCAACCACCCATTTATAAACTCTACGTTATATGTTATATCTGATTTATTAGAATTATCTATTACTTTCATTTTTTTGAATAACTCAGTCATTAAAAATAAGAAATCTTTTTGAGGGGCAATATTTTGATATGGATTTTTAAAAATATTAAATAATTTATGCATATTATTAATAAAATTAATTGTTGGTTGTGAACTAATGGGCAAAATTCCTCTATTCATTGCTATAGACATGCTTTCAGCTACACTGCCACTGAATACTTTTGTTGCTAGACTGATATTAATTTCATCAAAAGGCCCCGGATGAATATGTTTGTGTGTAAGTTCTACCATTGAACAAAGATCAGAATTAGATATGTCTATGAAGTAGTACATGTCTAAATATTTTCTTTCTACAACTTCATCATTGACATAGAGAGAATGCTTAAAAAATATATCACGGGTAGTTCTCAAGAGGGTAGGTGGGTTAAAAATGTATACTATTCTTTGACCATCAATATCAAAATAAGGTTTATTAGAAGAAACATTCATCATTTTTGAAAAACTTACTAATTCTTTTGATTGATCAGAAACAAGAGCTAAAATATTAACACCAATATTTCGAAGTCGACGAATAATAGAGAAAACTATTGAAATTAAATTGCTTAAGGTACAGCTAGACAATAAATAATACGCAATTTTTTGCTTCCACTCATAATTTATACCTCTTATCATAACAATAATAGCATGTGTTGCTTTATCATAGGTTTTATGTGAACTTGATTGATTGAATCCAACTATATAATCCTTAGAAGTATTATAAGAAAGGTGTGTTTCTAAAGAAATTTTGTATACATAAAGAACACAATCTAGATCATTAACATTAAAATTACTAATTTTAAATTTTATAAAATTAAATACAAAATCATTTAGGCCTGGTCTAATGTCATAATTAATGTCTTTTTTCAAAGTTTTGAGAGATGGAAGATTAAATGCTTTTTGAAAAAAATTGAAGAATTTTGGAGCAAGAATATATATAGTTAAAGTAAACTGTTTCAATTCTTTTGAATACTGTTTACTATTAGTATTTTCATCATATATTAACAAGTTATTTTTAACTAATTTAAAAAGTGAAGGTGTTAAATATTGTTTACACAATTGTACAAAGTGTTTTACTGTGGTTGATTTCTTCAGCTGGTTTTCCAGTTTCTTATTTGATATGATAGCGATGTCAAGTTTTTTTTGTAATAATTGTATTTTTTGAATTTGATCATCTGAATAAACCATTGTGATAATTGACTCAGAAAAACTGCAGCCTACACTGTATTATATACGCCGCTGAATAAATGAATCTAAAAAAATATAAAATACATAATTAAGTAAATTATTAAATTAATTATTTTAATCATTATATTTACCAAATGTTGAACATTGAGAATTAGGCAAAGTATTTACATGCATAAGCTCTAGTCCGTATTTTTTATGTAATTACTAATTAAATAGAATATCTGAGCATGTTTAATATTTACAATTCAATAAATTACAGGTAAATAACACACAACGTGGATTCCTGATTTTACTTATACGATTACACGCAATCTAATTATAATATGTATAATTAGCCTTGCCACTTAACAATACGCAATTATTAAAATGAAACGATTTATTTTTGTATCTTTGTGTTAAAGAATAAAGATGTTTGGCGATTTGGTGGTTTCAGGTTTGAGACGAGCGTGGAGCCGTTTTCTTACCACTGATAATAACCGAAAATCAAGAACACCAACACTAAAACTTTAAATTCTTACACCTTTATCATAATGAAATCAGTGATGCCGCTAAACTAACATAACCATAAATTATAATTTATGTAATATAGGTACAGGGTGATTTTTTTTATCAAACAACACTCACAATATAGATTTTTTTCAAATTTCTAGATACTAGTTTTTATACAACTGTATAAAATTTTAATTTTTTTCACTCTTATATTTAATAGTTAAAAACTATCTACAATCTAGTTTTGATTTTTAAATGGCAACCTATATTAATAATTTCATAAATTAGTATAGCCATTTTTTTTCATGAATTTTCATGTTAGAATTTTTAACTTTCGTTAATCCGTCGGCGAGTTATAGGTGCTCAAGGTTGATTAGTTTTAGAATGTGTTTAGGTGTTATCACGGCTATAGATAATATGGTTGCCCATCGGCGTATGTTAAATAATACTCACAGGCGGCGTACAAGTTTCTCGCTGAAATCGGTAAATCATAATACTACCTAGCGCTACCTAGTGAATTACTATAGAAAGAACATGATTTATGATTTTAGCGAGCTTTATATCTTTATTAATAACATGCATAATAATTATATCATTATAATTTATTTATTGAATTTGAATTTAGTATATATTTATAAAAATAATTTTAATATATTTTACTAATTTAATACAATTTAATAGTTAGTAGTTACTAAAAATTATTACTAGATAGCGTGGTGAGTCATTCGGATGACATGAGAACTTTTAAAAGTTAAAGTTAAGTTAGTTAAGTTTAAGTTAAGTTTTTAGTTAAGTTTCACTATTAAATCTTCGATGAGCAACCATAGTATCTATAGCCATGGTGTCGATTGAAATGAATCTCTACTTATCAATATTAAACAGCTGGAAATTCAAGCACTAGCGCTTATATGTTCTAGTGACTATTAACACAATTACTATTCAATGAAAATATTTAATTTTTCCCGCCCTTTCAATATTGAACTCCTAATAATTATTTATTATGATTTATTAGTTATTACCACTATCTTTAATTATGTATTCATGTGCTTTGCCTATGAAAGCTATGATTGTTTTGCAAAAACTATCAAATGTATTATTATTTATATTATTAATAATAAATTAATTAATTTGTACCTAGTATTCTAGTGTTTTTATTTTTATTTTAACATGTCCTGTTGCGTACCAAATTGTCTTTTTCGTGACAAGTATTTAAAACAATGCCGTTTTTACATTCCTAAATATCTTTCAATTAAAAAATAAATAAATATAATTAATAATAATATACATAATATGAATGAGAGAAAGCTTTAAAAATTAATTTTCAGAATAATAATTCTAGAGTTTGTCGCCAACACTTTATCGATAATAGTGTAAAAATTATTATTTTATTAAACATTTAAATTAAAGTTACTCTCTTGACTCTTCGTCTGTCGAATGACTCAAATAGTCAATCGCAGACTGCAGTGCCTTTTTTATTGTTGCCAATTGACAGTTGTCTTATGGTAAGTACCTACCTACCTTACTTAATAATCAGGGCTAGGATTTGAATGCAACAGCATGGTTTTTTTTTTTTTTTTTGTTAAGTTTAAATAGCTTTAGTGAGTTATTTCCACGATTTGTGTGTGTTTTGAAAAAATTTAAATTGATATTAAATATTTGAAAAACAAAAACGCATATTTTCTTATTTTTTTAGCCCTGTTAATAATATATTACTGGTACTTGTTTAATATATATTTTTTTAATTATATAATTATCTATTTATTTAAACATTTTGCAGGTTAACCTCAATATAAATTATTGTAAACTTAATATTTTTGTATACTCGCATCAGCATTCAAAATCAACTGTATACAGTGTATACTGTATGTATTATTTACAAAAAGGTACACTTTACATATTTTTAAAATAGGTAATATATCTACGTTGTACTTAAATTTTTTATGTTACATTAAATCATTCTTAAAATGAGTCAGAAATTCCAGTAGAAGATAGAAAAGCGAATCCAAAGAAATGCTTTAACCAATGTGAAATTTTTGATTTTGAGGTTATTCTTTATTACAGGCATAAATGTATCGTATTTTTTATTAAATGCCACATTTTATCAGTTTTTATTTTTAATGGCAACACACAAACACTAATTACACTAACTACATTACATAAACGATTAAGTCGATTAACATAGTTACACTGATTTATGTAGAACATAAATTGAATTGTGTAAAGTTGTTATCAAAATGAGAGAGATGAACATAAAATAGTACAACTATATTATAGACTAATTAATATTCTAAACTACGGTTTGTCGCGAATATTACAATTTTCGACTCTTAAGTCTTAATCTATATTGCAAATTGCTTCATTACGATGTGTAGTCAAACTAATGTTTTTTAATCAGTGGATGACTGATGAGTTCGTTTAATGAGGTTGGTGTTGCAGGAATTATTAGTAATCGGTCAAAATATCCAAATGTATCTATTCTGTTTTTTCGAAAATAAGTTCATTACAGTTTACTTTCTAATAAAATTAACTCAAATATTAAATTATTTAATTATCAAAAAAAAATGCCTGATATATATTCATAATATAAATATAAATATATGATATAATATATAAATTACGTTAATAGTAATAATATCACAAATTATATTACAAACATACCTATTAGTCAAATAGTCAAATAATATACTACACCATTTAGCTCAATTTTTATACGTTGTATTACTAATAGTAATAATATCACAAAATAAATCACTTAACGAGTTAAAAAAATCGTTAACTTGCCCAGCCTTGATAAAATGTATAGGTAGTTAAAATGTAAAATAATTTTCAACAAATATTATTATAAAAAAAAAAAAAAAAATGTATAATAAAATAGAAAAAGATCTAGGGACTAATCCGGTTTCTATATAATTCTATATCTCCCCCCCAATCCACCCCTGAGTTGAGTTTTTAATAAAAGCTCGCCACGCTCAGCTCATGCAGATCGACGCACAGTATACATACACTCACAGACGATTAAGATAAAATGTAATAATATATAAAAATAATATTGTATTTCAACCTGGAAATTTCATGAGACGCCAAGGCATAATACTACGTAGATATCTTGTTTAAATTATAGACAAGACAAGTGTGAGTGACGATAATGATTTTATCGGATAAAAGCTGTGGCTGTACCTTTACTAGTATACTAGTAATACTACCTATAATCTATATTTGGTGTCTGTTTTTCAAACTCAGTAATCGTTACATATAAATCTATAGTACGTCATTATTGTCTTAATCGTCGTCAACGTCGTTCGGTTTTCGTGTTAACGTAGTAAAGTGAAATTTAAATTAAAAATTAAAAAATGGAAGTAACGAGATCAAACAAAGGTGGTTTAAAAGCCATATTTGAAGGGCATATCGCATATGTATACTGTAAAATATAAAGGTATATCAAAAAAATGTCATGGCGCTGTGTGAAATCAAATTTATTGAAATGTCCAGGAATATTACAATCGGAAATGAACTATTCTGAATCTCACGTCATTACAACACATTTGATGACATGTACCAAAGACACAGGGGAAATCAATGTTATAAAATGTGTAAATGAAATGCTCCAACTTGCAAAAGATAGTGAAAAAAGCCAGGACAAATATTTTCTGAAGTAGTAGCTAAAGTGGACCATAACACAAAAGCTCTGATGCCAGCCGAAGAAATTGTGAAAAGAAGATTAAGGAGACAAAAATCGAAGAACAATCCAATAACTCCTAACTGTCTTAGTGAATTAGTCATTGAGAATGATTGGTGTTGTTTGGGAGACAAATCAACACGATTTTTGTTGCACGATAACGGAACCGACGAAACTGGACGGATAATTGTTTAAAATATTTAACTGAAGCTTCTGCCTGGTACATGGACGGAAATTTCTCAATGGCTCCACTATTATTCAAACAACTGTACGTCATTCGTGTTAAAGTAAATAGTGTTTTTATAACTGTCGCTTTTATTTTAATTAAAAATAAACCAGAATCTTGTTACAAAGAAATGCTTCAAATCATAAAAAATAAATGTGCCGAAAGAAATTTGTTTCCGAACCCACAAATAATTAATATCGATTTTGAAAAAGCAGTAATCAATGCTATAAAAACTGTTATTTGAAAGGATGTACAAATCCAGGGATGCTTTTTTCATCTCTGTCAAAGTACCCACAGAAAAATACTACAGTTAGGTCTTGAACAATTATACAGGTCAAATGAAGAGTTTTCCCATTTTTGTGGCATGTTAGACAGTCTGGCGTTTTTACCAATAAATTATATTAATACAGGTAAGTAGTTACAACTACTGTCTCGCATGCATTAATTATTATTTTAGTAATAAAATTTATAATTGTCAATAATTAATAGTAAAAATATGTGTTTTATATATAAATGATCGGTGAACGTACATAGTATATTATTATATTTATATATTTATAAAAATACAATTTAAAACTTCAAATGTCTATAAATAGCTTGATTTGTTCAAGGTTTAACATATTTAAAAAGTATCATGCCTGAAGAAGCCACGGATTTGGTCGAGTATTTTAAGCGCACATACATAAGATCGTATAAAAGAGCTGGGAACGGGCAATCGGAGACACGAATAAAATTGAGAAAAACATCTCCTCATTTTCCAACATCTATCTGGAATGTAAGAGACGCAACATTAAATAACGGAGATCGAACTAACAATATATGTGAGGGATGGAATAATCGGTTTTCAAACTAAGTAAGTAATTATTTATTATTAGGTATTAAAATTCAATTAAAATATTCAATATAATTTGTTTAATATTGATTTAGGTGAATCACAAGCATCCAACAATTTGGACATTAATTACTATAAGATGCAGTATGAAAATGCAGCAGACGAAACTAAAATAGCACAGCGTCAACTGGGTACCATTGGACCACCATCGAAAAAAAAAGATATATTAAAACATCTTTACGAGGAATTCAATGATGGAAATAAGGACATTCCGAATTTTTTTAATTCAATTTCTAATTTTATTAGAAACTAAATAAAATTTTATATTTTTAAAGAAGTTTTTCCAAATTTTTAAAAAATAATATAGGTAGTCATTTTTTTAGCGAATTATTAATTATATATATATATATATTTTTATTATTATTATTTAAATTATAATTAAAAACACATTATTTAATTATTTAATATTTTATTTTATTGTGTGTACTATATTCATAAAAACAAATTATTTTATATTATTTGACTATTTGACTAATATGTGTGCAATATAATTTGTGATATTATTACTATATTATTATATTAGGCATTTTTTTTATACATTAAATAATTTTCGAAAAACTGATAAATTTGGATATTTTGTCCTAGATTCGAATTATTTCCCTACGTTCTCCACACGACCACACATAAAATTGCTTATACTAAACATATTATCGTCGTGTATAAGTTCTGTATTTTAAATGACCATAGTTTTGGTCGCTCAATACTCTGAAATACATTCAGTCGCATTTCGTTTACAATAATTATTACGAACTACTTTTCGTTGAATATCCCGATTTTCCGCAGTATTAGGAATTATTATGATTATGAAATATATTTTAGTTTTTTGTCAAAATGTTGGATATTTTAATATTAGTTTGAATTGTAGAAGTGCATTGACTTACCGTACATCGCCAAGGTATATCTCCGTTTGCTATTTAAAATTTTAATTTTAGCAAAAACCAGATACATACGCTATACGCACACGTGACACGATCACAGCCTTAACATCAACTGATATAGTGATATATATAATAATAAATATATAATATATAGTATAATATGGTATCGTTAATCTGACAATTTAATACATTTCACTCGTAAGTCGTAGATACATAATATTATAGTTGTAAACTTATAAAGCAATAGCTATCAAAAATGTCATTTGATGTAAGTTTATACTGTACACAGGTATCTTAAATGATTATCAACCATCGTCGTAATTTGTTACGATTACGATAAAACACACTACACAGACAAATGCAATAATCGTCGTTGCAATCTCTCGTGAAATGAGTAAAATATTATTACATTTTATGAAATTCATTTTGCAATTTCGGGATACCAAAAAAAGGTCGATTTGTACTTTTGGGTATCACCAAGCAGGGGTCTTCCTACATGATACCACGGTTAATGCTAAAATGCTTTTTAGTTGGAAAAATTCCGATAGTCAAATTATTTTAGATTCTGAGCGGAGTGATGAATGTATTGATTTTTCAATGTTGTGTGTTTTTTTTTTTAGATTCTGAACGAAGTGATGAATGTATTGATTTTACAATGATGTGTGTGTTTTTTTTTTTTTTTGTCTGTGTACAGCATAACTAGTCGAAATAATGCTCCAAATTTCAAACTTTGGGGGTGGTTTCCGATGTAAAAGTGAATATCCTTGGTGCATTATAAAGGTCTAAAGTTAACATTTTTCAACAATTTTCAAAAAAAATCGAGAAAAACAAAAAAAAAAGACGGAAAAACGGGAATTTTTACGCAAAACCAGTTTTCGACTAAATCGATTTTTTTTTTATGGTTGTAATTTATTCAAAAACTAATCACTGCCAATACTTGAAATTT